>RJWT010046755.1:0-11400 GCA_004365215.1 Cuniculus paca | reverse complement strand
CGGGAGGCTGAGACAGGTGGATCGTTGTGAGTTTGAGACCAGCCTGGGCTACAAAGTGAGCTCAAGGCCAGCCTGAACGGCATAGTGAGACCCTGTCTCAAAAACACCAGGGCTGGGGATCTAGCTCAGCGGTCTTCTAAGCGCCTGCCCGGCAAGCGCAAGATCGTGAGTTCAATCCCCAGTGCGGCAAAAGAAAAAAAAAAAAAAGAAAGAACAGAGAGGGAGATGTCAGATTGCATGGCCGAGGCAAAGCTCAGGAAGGGACAGGAACTTCCTGTCCAAGGGTCTATAGGAGAAGTTCTCTATGCACACACGTGGAGTTAAAAATCTTAACACTATTTGTAATTTTAAAAAAGCTTCTTTAAAATAAAGTAAAACCATAAATAAAAAAATTTCACAATACTGCAACTCAAGGACTTGAATTCGTTGGTTAGTTTTTTATGGTGCTAGGGATTGAGCCCAGGTCCTTGAGTATACTAGGTAAGTACACTGCCACTGACCTACAACTTTGGTTCAAATCATGAATCCAAAGCAATTCTGTCTCTAATCTAAAAGTAATATGTATTAAAATTAATATGTATTAAAATTGAAATATGAAAGAAGTCAAAACAAGCAAATTAAATGCATGTGTCATCCCCTGCCTAGGCATAGTCAGTGATAATTTTTCAATGGAGAATTTCTTTCCAATTCTTGCTATGAAAATAAGTATGTTTGTTACATAAAATTAAATAGATCATATTTCACATTGTTTTAAGCTGTTTTAGTTATAAATCTTAGCCATTAATGTCATTAAATAGTTGTCTTTCACAGAATTTTTAAAAAAAATATACCTAGTGTTCTTATATATATTCCTAAAAAGCCAGAAATTTAACATAGGAAAGTGCCTTTTTTTTTTTCCTACTGACTCTTCTGGTAAAGAGGAAAATCAGGAGACCTGGATTCAATTCTTAAATGCCTAGTTCTACTAACTAGTCATATTTGGGGACAATCCCTCCCTCCCACCCCGCACCTCAAACTGGTTTTCTCATCTATGAAGTAAAGGATTGCATAATTGATTCCTAGAAACTCCAAAAAGGAAGATTTCTGATACATAAATCATATTATGCAATATCCCAGCTGCTCCATTTTGCCTACCATGTATGTTCCACATGAAAGGGATTTCCTCTTTCCCTTCATTCTTTGATTTGTTTTTCTTTAATTTCACCATTTCCTTTCCCCTGAAACAATGAAATGCAATCAATGCCTTTTATCTGCTCATTGGAAGCTGGCTGGCTGGCTTTTTCTACTCTGACACCCGGCACATCAGCCTCCTACTGGAAGTAAAAGATCTATTTTGAGCCCCAGGGACAGATAGGTCCCTTACACATGCTCCTGTGCTTCTGGTGTATGAAAAAAAAAATGACCCTAGAGTTTCAAGTAAGTCTCTACTTTCTTTTCAGTTTCGAGTCAGAGTGAAACCATAAAGAAATGTAAAATACGCCTTCATTTTCTTTGGATTGGAAACAGAAAAAGTTAATCTTTCCTCCTTTAAAACAACTAGTCAGGATTTTGTGATCTACATCAAAGAGAAAGTAGGAAGAGATGAAATTTCTCACTGCACCCTTTGGAAATGCATGGAGGCTCAATTTTCCCAAGAATTAGGAATCCTGAAGTCTGATAGAGTCATTCCTAGAAAGAGCTGACGTTTCCCGAAACCCACATGCAATCCTGCACAACCAGGTTCTTGAGATGTTTTTTGTGTCTGCTGCCTAAAAGGAAACAACTCCTCCCAAGTTCCAGTCTAACCAAGCTATTCATGTAACCATCTAATGAGGGTCTGGAGATTAAGCACAGGTTTTCATTTTATCTCTGCATATCTCTAAAGTCTGTCAATTTGGCTATCTCCCAAAAAGCCAAAATCTCTCACCAGAGACACTTCTGCAGCACACTCACCAGGAAGGTATTGAGAAGCTTTTATCATGAATTCCACTGGGCCAGGGGACTTGTGAGTCCAGTGTGAAATGGGAGGAGTGTGAGGAATAGCAACAGCCCATCTCATTATCTCAGGAGGTGCTGATGTTCCCATACATCAGCAAGCAGGATTTCAGAGAAGGAGGCATCCAACCACCCAGGGTCTTCCAGACATCTCCTCCTTGATGATTTGTCTCCTGTCCTCGTCAGCATTACCAAACACAGCAATAACAGTCACCCAGCTCCACGCTGCTCCATTCTGCTGCCTGCTCCTAGAAGATTTCTTCTCATTGAGATAATAGAGAGAGCAAATGCCTTGAACGTAAAACGTTTTGCATATGAAAGGCACTGGAGACTTTGTTTATGATGGCTCAGATGAATGTGGCCTTGTGTCTCTGAAGCAGGCTTGTTATAATATTCCGTTGCTGGAATTGGAATGGCCTCATAACAGGCGAGTGTCACAGAACTTGAATCAGTGGATAAACACAACAGGGAAGTGTAGTTCAGATCAAAATAGTGCAGTGCTTTTTAACATTTACAGAGATGTGCACATCCAGAGCCACTCAAAACGGCAACACCTGGGCAAGCACTGAGAGAGCAGTGAGAGGTTGGAGGGAGCAGCTGGCAGGGATGCTGTGAAGTCTCTTGCATTAGATCAGTCAGGAGCTATGATTCCATCCAGCTTCAGGAATCTGTGGGTCTTCCATTATGGTGACCTCTGCATATGTAAAGAATTGTAATATAGAGGAGGAAGTGTTTTCTTTCAAAGCATCAAACAAGGGCCCACTGGTGGAAGTTAGAGGAAGAAAACTTTGGTACAACACAGGGATGGTATTCAAACATTTAGAAATGCCATATAACTCATTTCTCAAGCTAAAGTAGATGGAAGGAAAAACCTGATGAAAGCCAACCCGTTGGTGTTAGACCTCAAACTCCTGATGTTTCATGCAGTTCTGGTTTCCCTGGCCCATTTGCTTCTTCTTTCCAGGGCATCCATCTCATTTCCATCCACCACATACTTGGCAAAGTATTAGTTTAAAAATCAAAGGAAAGCCCTGAGTGACCATTAATCCTGATTTGTCAACTTTACTGAATTCAGAGAACCTAGTAGATTAGCAAAGTGCACTCCTGGTGTGTTGGTGGGCCATGGAGGTGTGACCTTGGGTACCAAATATGGTCCCTAGCCTGTTTCTTTCCAGTCCTGTTCCCCTGCTCTACTCCCAGTCTTCCAGGAACTAAGAAATTCTGTTCTACCATGCCTTTCTGCTTTGATGTTCCTGCAGTGGAGCCAACTGACCAAGAATCCCTCCAAACCATGAGCTAAATTAAATCCCTCTTCTTTTAAGTTGTAGGTATTGGATATGATGTCTCATTGACAAGAAAGCTGACTACCCTGCCTGTGTGATTAAGCATTTGCTAAGCAATGAACTTGCTGTCTTTTGAACTTGCTGCTTTACACTCTTTCCTTAGATGCTTTCTTAGAGAAAAATTAAATTTGCATGCTCGGGCTACTTTCGGCTTCCATAAACTAGACTGACTGATGAAAACTCTTGATGGAAATGTATCCATCATTTGGTGCTGCATTTGGTGCTCCACCATCTAGAATGCTCTTTCCCATCTTTTCTTCATAGCAAAATCTGAGCCAGTGTTCATCTCCTATCCTCTCCAAGTCTTCCCTACCTAACCTCATCCTTCCCCAGAATACTAGTAACCTCCCTATGGGATAGGGTGTTAGCATTCCTGATCCACATTTCCAGTTACCTTGTATGCAAACCCACTGGGTAATTGTTCTGTGTTCACAACTGACTGACTTATGGTTAGGGTGAGGACTATACCTTATTTACCTTTGTGTCTCCAGCACCTCTCCTGATGCTTGGCCCTTCAGAACTTCTCAGAACAGGTTTATTTGCTTGAAAATATTTTTATGTTATGTATAATTATTATGCATTCATTAAAAAGAAAATAAGTGTATGTTCTGCTTTATTTTAGAGTCCTGAAGGTTAGCTACAAATAGACTCTGTGACAATATCAAATGCAACAAAACATGAGTATCTTAACACTTTCAGCGTAGTTGAGAATCTGTCAGGCATGGTAGGGCACACCTATAATTCCAACACTCTGGGGGGCCAAGGCAGAAGAACTGCCAGTTCAAGCCCAGCCTGGGCAATGTAACCACTTAGATTCTGTCTTAAAATAAATAATAAAAATAGTGCTGGGGATGTAGCTCAATGTGAAGGTCCTGAGCTCTGTCCCTTCGTACAGGCTACTATGGAAAATGATCAGAGAGCAAGGAAATTCCTGTCTGGGCCCCTTGCACCTGTTCTTCTTGCTGCAGCTGCATAGTCTGCTCCCTCATTTCATGAATGTCATGCAAGGATATTAATGTATAAATGAGGGCTTACCTGACTATACCCATGTAAAACCAAACCACCCATCGTCATCCTCGACACTCCCTTTCCGCCTTGCTCTGCTTTATTGCTTTGCCTAACGTGCGCACCGTCTGACATACTCTACCTACTCATTTGCTCATTGTCTCTCCCTTCCTTAAGGGAAGAGACTTTGAGACTTTCTTTGTCACTGAATCCCTAGACATAAAAGAATTCCCGCCACATAGCAAGGGCTCAACAGAGACTTACTCAACAAGGAAATGATGGGTGAATGAACTGCTGAAACTAAAAAAATAAATAAAATCCAACAACACACCTGAATAAAAAGGCCAAAAAAGTCTTTTCAGAGATCAAATCAGTAAAAAGGAATAAACATGAAATAAGTTAAATGACATGGAAGATCAACTCAAGTGTCCAACATTCACCTCATAGAGTTCAACTTGTGGTGCTCTCATAAAAGGCAGAAATATTAGAAGAAAATTTACAAAAATGGAACAAAGTTATCAACCTTAAAATTGAAGTTTACTCCAACAACAAGAGAAGATACAAGAAGCTTTTTTTCTTAAACATATGGATGAAAATTTATTTTGAACTTAAAATTCCATACCTAAATTATTAATGAAGTGTTAAAAATTTTTCAAGAGATGTTTTTAAAGAAATCTTTCTGAAGGAATAAGAAAATGCATTTCAGCAAAATGAAAATGGAATCAGACATAGAGGAGAAAATCAGAACCAAAACACAGTGGACCCTATCCAAGAGTCAAATACATAGAAAGTATAAGAAGAAATCTCTCACATTTGAACAGATAAATCTCTCTCTCTTTTTTTTTGTTCCAGAGATTGAACTCACAACCTCACACTTGCCAGTCAGGTACTTATGCCACTGGACTAAATTCCTGGCCCCAGATAAATCTGTTTAAAAGAAGGTAAGTAACTGTAATTAATAATTAAGAGATGAAAATATAAATTGCTTTAAAAACACCAGGAAATGCAAAAGGACTAAAGAAGAACGTCATATGAAAAAAACTAGTATATAATCTGATCTTAACCAGTTCATTATATGTAAGAGATTCCATTTGACTTTAATTTAAAGTATTTTTTTCATTGGCACATAGGTTTAGTGACGTAAAATTATACCTCAGTCTGTGAAATCTAGTTACCCAGGTTGTGTGGCAAGTCAATTTAATATGAATACAAAATCACCTAAATGCAAATTTCAAATTTTAATTCATCTACGAAGTACAATGTCTTAATTTCAGTAACAAAATGGGACCCAAGTTTAACACTGAGAACATTTGTAGGTGGAGCAGTATGGAAATAGAGGGAGAGAAACGTAGGGTGCTGATGTTTTCATTTTACATGGCATAAAATCCACTGTTCTGTCTAAAGGTGGTGGACCAAGAAATAAAAATTAAGACATATTATTAAAGTTACAATGACAGCTAAAATACAACTAAAATACAGATTGGAAGATTGATGAAGTGAGTGTCATGTAATTGAATTGCATTATGTTTTGGATCGATGGCTTGGTTTAAAGTGATTAAATCAATAAACAGAAGTATTATGTTAAACATAGAATTAATTACCGAAAATAAAGATACAAATTATACACAGTTTAAGTTTTCACCTCTAGGAAGTGTGACTGACTGTGGGGATAGGAATTGTCAACTTGTATATTTTTATATTGTTTTGTTTGATTTTTCATTATCATATGAATTTATATACAGATTTCTTTTTTAATTTCTGCTTTTAACAGAAGATACAGACCTATAATCATTTCCCTCCATGACATTTGCTCTGTAAGGATGACATTTTTCCAAATGAAAAATTTGGCTTTCATTTTCTGGTGCATCTCATAGGAGAAAATAAGGACCTTCATAAAGATGACAGAATTTTTTCAAAGAGAAAAAAACAATAAAAATAAAGACCCAAAATTTTAAAACAACATAATAGGAGAGTAACAATGGTTAATATATTGGATATTGTTATTTTCAAAGTAGTTGCTCAGATTACAAGATACAAGCATGAAAAAATTGATCAAATAATATAGGCACAAACCTTTCTTTTCAATAAACTAATAGTGATTAGTAGTGTAACTATTTTAAATATATATATATATATATATATATATATACTTATTTAGTTTTCCTTTTCCTTTTCCCTTCCTTCTTTTCTCCTTTCCCCCATTCCAGTTTCTCTTTCTTTTTGAACAGTTTCTTCTCATTTATGATATCTATTGTACAATTTGGATTTTATTTATTCTTTATGCTTCTTACACTAGTGAGACAATATGATGTGTACACGTGTGAGACAGATTTATTTCAGTTATGAATATGATCTTAACTTGCATCCATTTACCTATAAGTCTCAAGTTTATCCTTCTTTATAACTGAGTAGTACTCCATTGTATAAAAGTACATCTTTTTTTTTTTAATGTACTCCTTGGTTAGTGGGCATTTGGGTTGTTTCCAAGATTTGTCTATTACAAATTGTGTTGCTATAAACATGGGTGCACATACATCACTATCATATGATATTTTTAATTCTTCTGGGAAAATACTCATAAGGGGAGTGGCTGAATAAAATGGGACCTCAATCCTAGTTTTTTGAGGAAGTGCCACACTGATTTCCACTGTGGTTGCACCAGTCTACATTCCCACCAACAGTGGAAAAGGGTTCCTTTAACCCCACAGTCTCTCCAGCTCTTGTTACTGGTTGATTTTTATTTGTAGTTCTTGATCTGAGAAGTATGTATTCATCTCAGATGCTCATTTTTGGATTGGGTCTTTGAATTTGGAGGGTCTGATTTTTTTTCAATACTTGATATGTTCTAGATATAAATACTTTGTCTGAGAGATAATTGGCTAAAATCTTTTCCCACTTTGTGGGTTGCCTTTTCTCTCTGTTGATGATTTTTTTTTCTGTGCAAAAGCTTTTCAGTAAGATGAGATCCTAGTTGGTAATTCTTTGAAGTATTTCCCATGCAGACTGGGTTTTGTTCATGAAGTCTCTGCCTACACCTGTGTCTTCAAGATTTCTACCTACCAGTAGATTCAGTGTTTCTGTTTGAATATTTAGATTTTTGATCCATTTTGACTTTAGTTTGCTGTATGGTGATATATATGAGTCTAGTTTTAGTCTTTGGTATGCAGAGAGCCAAGTTTCCCAGCACAATTTATTAAAAAGTTTATCTTAATGAGACCTTTCGTGGACATTGCTGATTTCTTATCATCATGTTTTGAAGTCCAATAATGCTTTTTTTTTATTTGATTGCCTTTAGTCTGTTTTCTATTATTTGACTCAAACATATGAGAAGGTATGGACAGCTATTTTGAAGAAAACAAGAAACAACATGGTAGCCATTGTTGTTTTCCTATTGTCTGGTTTTGAAGGCCTGTAATGCTTTCATTCTTTTGTTCTGGTTGGTCTTATACTATTTTGTTTTGTATGAACTTATTGTATGTGAAGGTATGAACAACTGTTTCAAAGAACACAAGAGACACTATGGTAGCCACTGTTGATTTCCTGTTATCTTGTTTTGAAGTCCTGTATTGCTTGCAGTGTTCTGTTCTGATCTGCTTTGTTCTGTTTTATTCTGTTTTGTTTTGTTTTATTCTCTTTAAAATAAAAAATAAAAAGTTTATCTTTCTTTCAGTGAACATGTTGGACCCCTTTGTCAAAGATAAGGTGGCTGAGTGTGTTTATGGTTGTGTCTTCATATTCTAATCTGTTCCACTGATCCTTAGGTCTGCTTTTTAGCCAGCACCATGCTGATTTTGTCATGGTAGCTTTGTAGTATAATTTAAAGTCAGGGATTGTGATTCCTCCTGCCTTGCTTTTGTTGCCCAGAATTGCGTTTTCTATTCTAGGTCTTTTCTAGTTCCAAATTAATTTTAGGAAAATTTTTTTAGTTCTGTGAGGTATGCTAATGGAATTTTGATCAGGGATGCATTAAATCTGCATAACAATTTTGGGAGTATGGCCATTTTCACTATGTTGGTTCTTCTTATACCTGACCAAAGGGTATCTTTCCATTTTCTGATATTGTCTTCAATATCCTTCTTGAAAATACTACAATTTTCAGTACATAGACCTTTTACTTCCTTCGTTAAGTAGTTTCCTAAGTATTTTATTTTATTTTTTTTTGTATGCTATTGTGAAGGGTGTGCTTTTCCTAATTTTGCTCTCAGTGAGTTTGTTGTTTGTGTACAATAATGCTATTGATTTTTGAGTGCTGACTTTTATTTAGCTGCACTACTGAATTTGGTTATTTATTCTAGAAGTTTTTTGGTGGACTTTTTGGGGTCTTATGTGTAGAGTATTATGTCATCAGCAAATAATGATAATTTAACTACTTCCTTTTCTATCTTTATTCCTTTTATTTCTGTCTTTTGCCTAATAGTTCTGGCTAATGTTTGCAGGACTCTATTGAATACAAGTGGTGATAATGGACATCCTTGTCTTGTTCCTGATTTTAGAGTGAAAGCTTTCAGTTTTTGTTCATTTAGTATGATGTTGGCTGTTGGTTTGTTATAGATGGCCTTTATCAGATTGAGGTAAAGAACATCTATTCTGATTTTCTGTAGGATTTTTATTATGAATGAGTGCTGGAATTTATCAAAAGCTTTTTGTGCATCTAGTGAGATGATCATGTGATTATTGTCTTTATCTCTGTTGATATGATGTATTACATTTATTGATTTGCATAAGTTGGACCATCCCTACATTTCTAGGATGAATTCCATTTGATCATGGTGTATAATCTTCTTGATTATTTGCTTTATTCTGTTGGCTACTATTTTATTGAGGATTTTTGCATTTATGTTCATTATGGAGATTGGCCTGTAGTCCTCTTTTTTGGTAGGGTTTTTCTCTGGTTTTGATATCAGGGTAATACCTGCCTCCAGGTATGAGTTAGGGAGACTTGTTTTACTTTCAATTTCATTAAAGAGTTTGAGGAGTATAGGCATTAAATCTTCTCTAAATTTCTTGTAGAATTCAGTTATGAATCCATCAGGACCTGAGCTTTTCTCTGTTGGTAAATTTTGAATTACATTTTCAATCTCATTAACCAATGCTGGGTTACTCATAATTTTTATATCTTCTAGTTTTGGCTTTGGTAATCTATGCTTATCTAGGAATATCTCCATTTCTTCTGTGTTTTCCATTCTATGAAAGTAAAGATTTTCAAAATATGCATTGATGATCTTCCAAATTTCCACAGAACCTGTAGCGATGTCACCCTTTTCATTCCTCAATGCATGAATTTGAGCCTTTTCTTTCCTTTTTGTTTTGCTTTTTTTTTCTTTTGATAAGATTGGCTGGGGGGGTTATCAATTTTATTTATTCTTTGAAAGAACCAACTCTTCAATTCATTAATTCTTTGTATTGATTTGTTAGTCTCCATTGTGTTAATTTCTACTCTGATCCTTATAATTTTCTCCCTTGTATGGGCTTTGGACTTGCCTTGCTTTTCTTTTTATAGAAGCTGGAGGTGCAACATTAGGTTGTTTATTGGTGCTCATTCTATTTTCCTGGTGTGAGAATTCACCATTACAAATTTCCCTCTGAGGACTGCTTTCATTGCATTCCAAAAGTTCCAGTATGTTGTATATGCATTCTCATGTAGTTGTACATATTGTTTAATTTCTTTCTTAATTTCATCTGTGACCCATTGGTTGTTTAGGAGCGTGTTATTTAATTTCCATGTGTTTATGGAGTTTTTGTGATTTCTTTTGCCATTAATTTCTAATTCCATTGCACCATGGTAGGATAATATGCATGGGACAAGTTCAATTCTTTTGCATTCACTTAAGCATGTTCTGTGGTGTAGTATATGATCTATTTTAGGAAACATCCCATGTGCAACTGAGAAGAATGTGTATTCTGATGATGTTGGGTGGAACACTCTGAAAACATCTACTAAGTCCATTTGTTCACAGATTTGTTCTGCTCTGATATTTCTTTATTGATTTTTTTGTCCAGTTGATCTATCTCTGTGACAATGGGGTATTAAGGTCTCCCATTACGACTGTGTTACTGATTTTTCATGTCTATTAATAGTGGTTTTATATAGTTGGGTGCTCCCATAGTTGATACATACATATTTATGATTGTTATCTCTTCCTCTTGAAGTTTTCCCCTAACAAGTATGTAGCGAACGTCTTTATTTCTTTTGATCATTCTTGGTTTGAAGTTGACATTGTCTGCAAACAGAATATCTACCCTTGCTTTTTTCTGAGTTCCTGTTACATGGAAGATTGTTTCCCAGCCTTTCACTTTCAGTCCATGAATTTCTTTTTGAGTTAAATGTGTTTCTTGTGTACAACGTATTGTTGAATTGTGTTTCTTGATTCATTCTGCCAGCTGGTTTTGGTTTTTGTTGTTTTCGTTTTTGTTTTTGTTTTTTTGATTGATGAAATGAGGCCATTTACATTGATGTTTTTAACTGATACGTATTGGTTTATCTTTGTCATATTTTCATACTGTTGGTTCCCAGCTTTCCCCCTCTGTTTAACTTCTTGCCTTGCTTGGTGGTTTCTTTCTGTTGTTGTTCTTGAAATTGTGGTCATTTTTATCTCTGTCTGAAATATCTTTCAGTTTTTTGTATGGTTGGTTTAGTGATCATGAATTTCTTCAGTTGTTCTTTATTATGGACATATCTTATTTCTCCAGCAATTTTAAAAGAGTTTTACAAGGTGCATCAGTCTGGGTTGGAAGTTGTTTTCTTTCAGGACTTGACATACTTCACTCCAATTTCTTCTTGACTTGAAGGTTTGTGTTAAGAAGTCTGCCATGATTCTGATTTCCTTCAAAGGTGATCTGTTTCTTTTTCTCTAGCAGCTTTTAATATTCTGTTCTTTTGATGAATTTCTGGAATCTTGATTATTATATGTCTTGGTGTAGTTTCATTTTGGTCATGGGTGTTTTGAGTTCTGTATGCTTCATTTATTTGTATGTCCAATTCTTTATCCATGCCTGGGAAGTTTTCTGCCATTATTTCTGTGAAGAGTTTTTTGTTTTTTGTTTTTTAATGGCATTTGAGTAGTCTCCAGCTTTCTCA
>RJWT010046754.1:0-11410 GCA_004365215.1 Cuniculus paca | reverse complement strand
AATCTAAGCTGTTTAGGAACTTACGCAATGTTGCCTGAAATGCGCATGGGAGTGGATCTCAGTCCAACCAGCTTCTGTGGGTCTACCCACAACCTGGAGCTCCAGAATGACTGGTTTTTCTGGCCTCGGTCCAAGCAGCTTCTGAGAGTCTGCCCACAACCTGGCGATGCTGGCAGAAGTGGTTAGCAGTCTTGGCCCCAGGTGTAACCTGCCCAATTCCAAGATGGCGCCCGGCCGATCACTCTCTCCCATGGGGTGGGGGGTGGAATTCCAAGCACTCACCAGCAGCCAGCACAGATCTCCGCATCCGCCACTCTCCTTCACCCACGTGTCTCTCTGCAGAGACCTCTGGGGTCAACCACAGCTGTGACCATTGACCACAACCATGACCCCAACTGCAACTGCAACCACATGTCTCCAGGCTCAGCAGCTCTTCTGGCAGGGTGAATCTGGCTCCAGGCTAAGGTGCTACCAGCCACCACCTTCTTCTTTATTTAAATTCCTTTTATTCTCTTTGTGGGCTTCAATTCATATTTTAGATTCTTTCTGGGTCCAGGGGACCCACTTCCTTCCTTCTTGTCCTCCCCATGATGCTGTATTCCAGCATCTGAACTGTTTCTCTCAGAGAGACTGTTTACTCTGCTGCTTACTGTTCTGGCATCTTTAGCTCCTCTCCTCCTCAAACTCTTCAATGAAACTGAAAGAAGGAATATTACCAATTGCATTCCTGGAAGCTAGGATTACCTTGATTCTAAAACCAGACAAGAACCTGGCTGAAAAAGTTATAGGCCAAACATCCTCAAGAACATACAGACAATTAGAATGCAAAAAATCATCAAAAAGATCATGTATAACAACCAAATAGTTTTCATTCAAGAGATAAAAAGATGGTTCAATATATGCAAATACATTCAGTACATCAAGTAATGTAATATATAACGTAAACAGGCAAGGACAAAATTCCATGATTGTCTCAAAGACTCACAAAAAGCCTTTGACAAAGTCTAGTATCTATTCATAATATAAACCCTGAAGAAAATAGGTAGAAAAGTACCTTATCTCAATCTGATAAAAACCATTTATAACAAGCCTACTGCCAATGTCATATTAACTGAGGCTAATGATAAGCTTTTCTTCTAAAATTAGGAAGAAGACAAGGATGTGCACTATCATCACTTCCACACAGTATAGTACGCAATGAACTCATCACTGAATTCTACAAAAGTTTAGCCAGAGCAGTTAGGGAACGAAAAACAATAAAAGGGATACATATTGGAAAGGAAGAAGTCCAACTATGTTTATTTGTTCATGACATGATCCCCTATGTAGAAGATCCAAAATATTCCATCAAAACACTCCTGAAAGTAATAAACAAATTCAACAAATTTGCAACATGCAAAATCAACACACAAAAATCAATAGCTTCCTGTACACCAATAACAAACCCACCATGAAAGAAGAAATTAGTTAACTAATATCATTCACAATAGTTTCAAGAAAAAAGGAAATACTTGGGAATTAACCTAATAAAGAAGTGAAAAACTTCCATAGTGAAAACTATAGTACTCTACAAAAGACATAAAAGAGAACATCAGAAGATGGAAAGATATACCTTGCTCCTAGATAGGCAAAACCAAAATTTTCAAAATGGTCTTACTATCAATATATATATATATATATATATATATATATATATATATATACATATGTAATGCAGTATCAATAAAAATACTGACCACATTCCTCAAAAAATCTAGAGAAAATCTTAAAGTTCATAGGGAACCAGAAGAGACCCAAAATAGCAAAAAGAAAAAAAAAATCCTTGGTAACAAGAGAAAAGTAAGAATCTGGTACTGGCACAGAAACAAACATGTGGATCAGTGAAGAAGAACAGAGGGTGCAGAAAGAAATACAGGCACTTTCAGACATCTTATTTTTGGTGAATGGCTCAAAAACACACACTGGACAAAAGATAGCTTCTTTTACAAATTATTCTGGGAAAACTGGCTATCCACATGCAGAAGATTGAATGTAGAGCCATATCTCTCACCATATACCAAATTAAAATTAAAATGGATCCAAGATATAGACATCAAAACAGAAATACTTAATCTGCTGGAAGCATTGCCAATTGTCAAAAGCTTAAAGGATTGCCAATTGCAACAGCCATAAATCTGGTCTGCCTTTTTTCTCAGTTCTCATTTTCATCCTCCTCTAGATCCCAATTATCGAACACAAAAAAGGCTGTGTACAGCATTTGAGTCATGATGGTCTTGATTCCCTTGTGAAGTTTTTGTAATTTGTGCCAAATATCCAGGGCTGATTGACTCATGAACACTCATCCCATTTGTGTCTGTTTCTCCTTGGAAGATGGATCTATGTTTCTATATTTATGAAAGACTTCTACTAACTGGCTACAAAAGACAAACAGAATTTCCTCTTTGTCCTATGTAACCTCTCTCAACTTTTCATAATTAACAGGTTTCCTAATGCATCATTTTATTTCTACCATAAAAGCAGTCATCATTTTAAACATCATGTTTAGTCCATCTCTATTATTATAGTCGCAGGTTGGTCCTGTTGGAGAGACAGTGACTTCTCCGGATGATTCCCTTCTCTTTCTGTAGCATATTATTCATCTGCATAACTCCTAGCCTCTTCTCAGATTCTTTGTTTTTTAACTGGGCTAGTAGAAGATGCACCCCCACACACCAGTCAGTATACTTCAGCTTGTTAGTTGCCTAAGTAATAGTTCTGATTAGAGTTCCTGTTACTTTTGCTTCTTAGAAAGAGTGGTCACTGTGATGCATAGCTGGTCACCATGATGCGTACTGTAAGAACCAATCAAAGTCAGCCAAATACTCTACCTCCCTACTTCCCCTTTTCAGCCCCATGAAAACCTCCCTCACTGAGCCTTCAGGGCCTGATATTTTGGGAATGACCCCAATCAGTGCCCACTGATGTAAAATAAATCTGCCTCCAAATCCTGGGTGTCATTTCTACATTTCTGTTTGTCATTGCAGGGTGATACAGCAATAGGTCAAAGTAAATTACACGTCTCACCATATGTGAGATCAGTGAAGAAGAACAGAGGTGCAGAAAAACCCCAAGAATTTTCAGCCATTTTATTTTTGGCAAATGGCTCAAAAACACACACTGGACAAAAGATAACTTCTTTTACAAATTGGTCAAAGGTAAGACTCAAAGTTTAAAACCCATCTGTAAATCTACTGGGATTTTCTGAAAATCAGCCTAACCATTCTTTGCATTATGGGTTTCTGTCATTGAAAAAGGAACCTGAACTTGAGTATTCCCCTCTACTCCTGGGACCTCCATCAGAAGCAGGATGAGCTGTGAGTGAGAAGAATAAAAAAAACTCCACTCCAAGTATATTGTGTGGTGATTGTTATCACAGACTGATCAGATCTGCAACCTCCCAAATGAGTAAAAGGTGAAAGCTTAAATAAAAGAGAAAAGTAGTATGGTTGTAGGGCTCCAGGAGGATCAAAATCCTCTAGCAGAATTAAAGATTCTCTGGGGATGAGACAAGGAACTTCTATGGGTAGCCCATATTTATTTGGTTTTCAAACAAGGGAAAGGCTTAGAGTAGAAAATGTGGGAAACTGACCTTGGGAGTCAGCTCAAGGACTTTCCAAGTAATAAATTATGTTGGTTTAGGTGAATTATCTTATCTCCAGGAGACCTTCACTGCAGGAGATGCCTGCAGCTATAGTCTTCATCTAGTTAACTGGGGTCACAGCCAGGCATCCTCAGCTGTGGCTTTGTCTTTTGAGGCATCAAGGCATCACAGGCCACTACAAGCCTCAGCCAGTACTCGTGACTCATAGAGGTTCACTTACCATGAATTTGCTGCCCATCTTGAGACAAGGGGCTTAGGCCTGGGACAGATTCACAAGTAAACTTAGAAAACCAATTGATCAATTTTAAATCCTGCTCAGAGCCACTTCGTAGTGGTCCCCATCAGATTAAAGCTGAGAACAAGGAGTTGGCCTAAGAATACTGTGTCTTTCTGGGGCGCTAGCCTTTGATGTGGTTTCTGAGTCACTTGAATAGATGGGTCTGATTTACTGGCCTGAGAATTATCAGGAAAAGTTTGAATAGACATCCCAGTGTGGTTGTTTTCATTAAACTCATATCCCCCTGAGAGACAGGTGAGGGTCTGAGGGTGGGATCATCAGTGATAGCAGTCTCCCCTTTGGAGGCCTAAGTACCATGTCTCTTGGGCCTTTGCAGAGCAATAGTTTCTAATATAGAGCCATAAAACCCTGAACATTAGAGATTTCAGACCACTTTCCTTGCCTTTTCCAGAAAAGATCTAACTGAATAATTTAGACTGCCATTCTGTACCCTTCTCTCACTATTTCCTAGTTCATACTGAACCCAAACAGTATTGCAATAGAAAATAACTTTTGGATTTTTGTTTTGTTTTATTTTTTCAGGTTGTCAGGATCAAATTGGTTCCAGTTTTTAGGATACAGCCTAATGGTAAAGTTAATAGGATCTGCAGGATGTTTCCCACAGCTCTTTATGGGGCCTATGAAGAGGAAGGGAAGAATAGCTCTGGGGTCCTTCTGAAGGTCTCTCCATGTGAGGACAAAGATCTGTTAAGCCGTGTAGCATATTCCCATGAGACGCAGATTGTACTACCAGATATTTGTGGCAATGTGAGTGGCATCAGTGCCTTTCTTTTCTTTCTTTTTTTTTAATTTCAATATTTTAGTTTAGATTTTTTAAAAAAGAGAATAAAACAGGGCTTCTTCCAGCAGCTCCTAGCTGGGTTCAGACCTATGGAAATTGCTTGGACTGAGTCTTACCCCCTGATTGGTTTTCCTTTACAGAGGATCTGTTTCTTTTCTCCAACAGCTTTTAATATTCTGTTCTTGTGTTGAATTTCCGGGATCTTGATTATTATATGTCTGGGTGTAGATTTACTTTGGTTATGGGTGGTCGGAGTTCAATACGCCTCGCTTATCTGTATGCCAGATTCTTTTCCCATGTTTGGGAAGTTTTCTGCTATTACTTCTGTAAATAGCCTTTTTATTTCATTTGTGTTGACCCCTGTTTCTTCACTAACACCTATCACTCTTATTTTTCTTTGCATCATCTTGCAGCTATTGAATTGTTATTTCCTGGTTCCTTGTTATTTTTAAGAGATCTTTCTTTTCACAATTGCTAGCTGCAATCCTGTCTTCAAGGTATGAAAGTCTCTTCAGTTTCTTTCAAGAGGTTTTGCCAGCTTTCGATCTACTTTTTAATTTCCTGGATATCTCTTTGAATTTGTTTTATGCATTGTAATTCCTTTTTATATTGTTCATTCAGCCAGGCCTCGTGGTGCATGCCTGTAATCCCAGCACTTGGGTGGCTGAGACAGGCAGATCATTGCAAGTTCAAGACCTGCCTTGGCTACAAAGTGAACTCAAGGCCAGCCTGAATGGCATAGTGAGACCCTGTCTCAAAAAGACAAGGGCTGGGGATTTAGCTCAGTGGCCTAAGTGCCTGCCTGGCAAGTGCAAGGTTGTGAGTTCAATCCCTAGTGCCGCAAAAAAATAAATAAATAAATAAATTGTTCATTCAAGGTTTCCATCATTTTCCTATGCTCCTCTTTTTTATCTATGTCTCCTTTAGATATGCTTAGCAATTCTTTCATTATGTTTGTGATTTCTTCTTTTACCTGAGACATTATTTGTAATATGATTACTTTTTACAGTCTCATGAAGTTGTTTCTTTACTTCAGTTGCTGTCCTCTCAGAGATTTCAGGTGTGTGACTTACATTTTTTTCCATGTCTATACCTCCCAGACTTGTTCTGTGTGAGTCAGAGGTCTGAGATTGCCTTTTGCTCCTTTGTCTTGACATTTTCCTGGGTTCCTCCCAACAAGCCAGTTGTGGGGTCACAGGCACTTCCAATGTTGGCTGCCCCTCTAGGGTGTAGAGGAATAGGACAGGCACCTGGGTTTCTCTGACCCCAGATTTACAAGAAAGTAGCAGGGCATGGGGCAGGCTTCTCCACATCTGTGCAGCTACACTGAGTTTTCCCTGATGGCCAAGGGTGCATGGTGGTCGGGCTGCTTCTCTCAGCCTGTGTCTACACCAGGACTCCCGTGATGGTGGCAGGTACACAAGGGTGTGTTTGGCTGCCCGAAGGAAGCAAGGGGTCTCAAATGGTGGCCTAAGGGTGCACATGGCTTACCTGGCTGCATGTCCCTGCTCCCACTGACTGGTCTCAGGAAGCCAGAGCCTTTCTTTTCTTGGACTCTTCGTAGTTTGTGGCCTATTGTGCCTTCTTAAAGACCAGGTTGGAGCCCCTAAAGGCTCCATTAACTACTTGAGAGCAGTATCCCTCCCCTTAATGGTGATTTAAAAAATAAAGCTGCAGTAATTGTTTTTTAAGACAGTAGAGATAGAAATCTATTTTTCAGAATTAAGAAAAAGAAAGCATAGTAAGTTCTAAGTGCAAGGTTAGGGTTGTTATCTATTGACTAAAATACTCCAGCTTGACTTCTCCATTCTCATAGCTGGTTGAGTTGTTCCCTCTTTCTGCTCAGCCCTCAGCCATGTTTCTAAATTACCTTAATTTCCATTAGAAGAAACAGGAAAAGGAACTATCGAGACTTAGCAGTGAAGAAGGAGGTGGCACATATGTTTTCCAAAAGTGGAGACCTTATCTATAAGGATGAGATTTCCAGTGTCCATGAAGTTAGTTGGAAATACATGGTAGAAAAACATGGCAAAAAGCTGAATTGGAATGGCTCCCTGAGGTCTTAAAACACAGGGCCCTCAGCCAGGTATGGTGGTACAAGCCTGCAATAATCCCAGCACTTGGAAGGCAAAGGCTGGAGAATCGCCATGAGTTTGAGGCCAGCCTAGGCTACATAGTGAGATCCTGTCTCAAATAAACAAAATTATACTGTGCTAATATCATTTGGAAAAATTTTAAAACTCATTTCTTATAGGCTGATTAACGACTTTAATGATAATAATACTCAATGTATTAACTATCGTTATTCTATGATTTTGTTGTGAAATTTTGTTTTACTTTTTTCCATTAAAAAAATGAAAAGAAAAAAAGAAAAGAAAAATAAGGAAAAGAAAAGAGGGCCATGAGCAAGTAACTCACTAAAGGTAGCTAGACATAAAAGGCCAGAAAAGTGCAGATGAAATTCGAGCACAAAAAAATAGGCAAGCAGAGGTAGGTGGTTAATCAAGCAGGAGACCAAGTTATCAATAACTGTTACTCCTCCCTCCCCCCCAAAAAAGATTGAGAAAGCCAAATAAAGTATAGAGAAGTACAAAAATGTGGGAGTGAAATTAAATTAAACATTAGGTCACATACGCATAGAACCTACATGGTCTGTAAAAGTTTTTTTGGTGGGGGGATGCTGAGACTGGAAGAGCCTAAAATAATGTTTTATGACTGGGTTAATGGCAGAAGCCCTGACAGCTCTTAACTGACTCATGCCCACAATGAGTAACCAAAAATGCGAAAGAGAGGGGGAAACAAGAGAGATTAGCTTGATGCCAAAATTATAATAATACTAGAACCAAATAAAATGAAGGGAGGAGGCAAGCTAGCATCATAGAAATAACTCCAAGAGGCTCTAGGAAAAAAAGAAAATGAAAGAAATAAAACAAAACCCTGGCAGGGTTCAGCAGGTGGCCCTACAAGCCAGGAGGGTCATGACAGCTGAGAAGGGCTGAGGTATCACCCTTTAGAAAGCCTGTGGCCTTCTCCTGTCAGCTGGGAAAATACAGAGGCTATGTGCTTCTCCTCCCGACTCCCACATGGTGTGCACACTAGGAACTGTCCCTGGAGCCATGAGAAATCTTCCTGAGTTACCCAGCCTGCTTAATCTCCTCCACTCTCCAGCCCCCTGCCTTTCCCTGATAACTAATATCAGGAAAAAAGTTAAAGGATTTGCCTCCTGACAGAGGAAAGTCTGAGTGGAAGAGAAGGAACAAGAAGGGTATTGGAGCTTTCTTAGGGGAGAGAGGGGGAAAGAAAAAAGTAAACCAGTGGGTGGGCTTCTTATTGATTTGAGTCCAGAGGCTCATGACCACTTGAATCTGCACAGGTTAGGACACGTTCCCAGCCACCCGAAACGGAGTATGATGGCATCAGGTAGACTGAGCTTATACCCTGCAGTTTTGAGGAAGAGAGAAAGAGGGAAAGGGAGAGAGAGGGAGGGAGGGAGGGAGATAGAGTTTCTCTGAAGAGCCTTACCTTTTGCTACCTTTTGGTTGTGCTTGCCAAGAAAGTATTACTGGCCTTGGGTTCCTGAAGAGTTTCTTTCAAGGCTGTTGGTATCCTTAACAAAGAATTGCACAAGACACATAGAAAAGGTAGTAAAGATTTACATTTATTAAAGGTGAAAAAAAATATGTTCTGCAAAGTGAGAGCAGGCCAGTGAACAGACTCACAGCAGCTATGAGGAATAATGGCAAGGCTCTTTTGTATAAGGCATTTCTTGATTGCTTCTCCCCCATGCAAACAAGGTATCTGGGGTGGCTCTCCTATCAGAAACCCACTTGACCTGACATCAGATTTAAGCTGTCCTATCAAAAGCCTGCTTGCTTTCATACCAGATGTAAATAAAGAATTAAAAATAACACTTTTTGATTTGTTCTTCCAAGAGTGAGGAGCAGCACAGTCATCCCAGATTCTGAATTCTGTGCATGTGCTCTGGGTCTCCATGACTGACAGGTCATGCCCACTTGCTTGACCTTTTTTTTTTTTACCCCAGTCCTAATTTCCCATCTCAGGCCCACATTCTTCTTTGAGTCTGTACTTTAAATTTCAGCCTAATAAATCCCTTTATTAAAAAATTTTTTAATCCCTTTATTCCTCTTACTGATGCACCTTGAAAAATTTTTTCCATGACAGCAGTTAACAAACTTCCTCTGTGGGTAGGGCAGATTTAGGTTCTCCATCTCTGTGCTGGGAACCTTCTCAGACCCTGTCCTGTGTCATTTCATTGAATGTGATAAATATACCATGCCAACATGAAATGTTTTGTTTTTTGTTTTTTGTACCAGGAATTGAACTCACAACCTTGCACTTGCCAAGCAGGCACTGTGCCACTGAGCTATATTCCTGACTGAAATGTTTATAATAGGGAAAATTAGGTTTTAGAAGAAGAGTAGGTGGCACAGGCCAGGGCGTAACTTCTTATCAATCACAGGCTAAGGAACACATCCCCATCAATCTCTAAGGGTCCTGGTCCTGCCCAGAGACTCTCAAACAATAGCCACAGTCAAAGGAGTAGTCCATAAATTAGTTCATTGGGAAATTCTCAAGTCAGGTGCAAGTGTAGAAATGCCTCAAAATGTCTAAAAGTAACATTTGACCATGGACAAACTCATTATCTACTCATCCATATGGGTAGCACCTCAAGAGATACAATTGTAAGAGTACATTATGTGAAAAGACATGCACAGTTAACATAGAGGATATGGCTCAGCATGAGCTGTCAAACATGCCCAGACAGCCCACTAGGAAAGTCTTGATTCTTGACCAAAAATAAAAGACCCCTTTTCCCTATCACTGGGGCCACTGTGAGTCTGGTCACCAGCCCACTCTCACTCTGAAGCCCATAGTTCTTTTCTGCCTACAGTAAATGTACATTTCCACTGCCTTTTCTATGTGTCTTGTCCAATTCTTTGTTGGGAACACAAGAACCTGAATCTTGGGACCCACTAGTATCTGGTAAACAACACTGAAGTAATAGTACTTCATAATTTTTCTGTAAGTCAAAAACTATTTTAAAAGTTTACCTTTAAAAAATCAGAAGCCTGTCCAAGCTTTCATCTAGGTATTAGAGAAATTATGATTGGATTGAAAAAATAAAACTTGTTATGTACTGCAAAGATGTACTAATAAAAGTAAAAATTTTTTTAAATTTTTGGCTAAACCATAAGATAATTCATCTAAAATTCAGAGACCATAAATGTTGAATCGTTTAACTGAATAAATCTACACATACATGGTATTTCCACAGAACCTCTATGGAAAACTATTTCTGCCAAATCTGAGTCATAGGCCAAAATTACAAAACACGTACAGAAAGCTACACTCATAAAAGAGAGTTAGCAAGTATAACAAACAGGAAAGTTTGATCTCAATCTGAGGAACTTAGACACAGAGTGGTTAAGATGTTCAACGGGATGAAGAGAGAAATTTTCTATAAAAAGAAGAGAGAAAAGACCTACACACAGGGAATAAGAGAACATAGTCATTTAAATACAGTAAATAGTTGATTAGATTTTGCTGAGACGTATTGAATTAAGAGATCTTTTCAGAAATGAAAAAAAAGACATAAATAGAATGAAGACTAATAGAGAGTTCTAGACAAAATTAAGACAAAAATATGCTCATAAATAGTAGTAAAAGCTCGAGCTGTCAAAGATAAAGAGAAAAACTTAAAAACTACCTACAAATGAACATGGAAGACATTTATGTTAAGCCAAATAAGCCAGGCACAGAAAAAAATACAGCTTGATCTCACTCATATGTGGGGTCTAAAGTGCTGAACTCACAGCAGTAGACAGTAGAATGGCACTTGCCAGGGGCTGGGAGTATGAGAAGGGTGATGAGAGAAACTGGGAGGTGTTGGTCAAAGGGTCCATAAAAAGTTTCAGTTAGACAGGGTGAAAAAGTTCTGGAAATCTATATACAGCATGGTGACTTCAGTTAACAATAATGCCCTGTATACTTGAAAATTGCTAAAAGACTAGACATGAAATATTTCACCACAAATAATATGAGATGATTTAGCATTATTTAATCATTTCACAATGCACACACATATCAAAACATCATGTTGGGCACCATCAATATATACAATTTTTTATTTATCAGTTGTTCCTTAATAAGACTGGGAAATAAAATAAAAATAAAAAGCCTCTTACAAAGGAAAGGCAAACTGCAGATGCTTCATCACTAACAATCGATGCCAGAGATAATAGAATATCCTGATAGTGTGAAGGGACAATAACAGTCTGCAGTTCTCTACAAAACTTGTTTTAGTCAGTTTTCTATTACCATAATAAAATACCTGAGATTATAAACTTATAGGAAGGTAAGGTTTATTTTGGCTTACAGTTTCCAAGGTTGCAGTCCATTGTCAGTTGGTACCATGGTTTTATTGCCTGTGGCTAGTGGTCGTGGAGAACATGTGGTAGAGCAAAGCTGCTTATCTCATGATGACTGGGAAGAAAACAGAGAGAGGAAGAGGAGGGTCCAGGCCCTCAACACCCCCTTCAAGGACAAAACTTCAATAACACAACTTTCTTTCACTCAACCCCATCTCCTACAAGTTCTACCATCTCCCAAGAGCACCATGGGCTGGGGACAAAACCTTTAATACATGGGCCTTAATGGACATATCCAAACC
>RJWT010046753.1:0-11466 GCA_004365215.1 Cuniculus paca | reverse complement strand
ACTTTAAAGAGCTACATCTAAAGCCTTTATTTATACCATTTATTTAGCAAATATACCATATTTGCTTCTCAATGTGAAGCACTTTCATAGAGCTGGGAAAATAGCTGTGAACAACATAACTGGGATACTGGCCACTGTGGAGCTCACAGTCTAGTGAGCAGGATGATAAATAATGCTTTAATTAAGATAAAAAGAGTTGTAATGGCGTGAATGAGGCATACATCTATGAAATGCTTCATAAAGACTATCTCATTTCAAGTCAAAAAGCTACAAGAACATAAATTCATAAGAAAAATGAGAAGAAACATGGGAGAACCCAGGTAATGTCTAGAAGTAAGGGAATCGAAGTCATGTCATGCTCCGGGAAGTAGTGGCTAGTTCACTTTGACTGGAAGTTAGGCCATGCCAAGGGAGGAACTAAAAGGGGAGGTTGAAAAATTGTGTTGACATCTCGACAAGGCCAGCCCTATGGGAACAGGCAGGAAGTTTATTCCAGATTCAGAGCTCAATGAGGGAAACCAGGGGGAGATATCAAGGGAGTCGATGAATACCAAGTGTGTTTTAAGATTGATCCAATGAGAGGTGGAAGACTGTAAAGTTGTGAAACTCCTTTGAGGAAGTGCTGTGCCACTGAGCTATAGTCCCCACCCCAATATTTCTTAAGGCCACTGTGATACTGCAAGGCCAGAATGAAAATGTGATGCACTTGACTTGGAAGTCAAACAATGAAAACAAAGGTATCTAGTTGAATTCATTCACACACCTCTCCCTGAATATAAATCCCATGGGTCACATGAACTCAGCCCCAGTTGGGGTCCTCATGAGCTAGGACATTGGTTCAGGCAGCACCTACCCATCAGCCACTGATTTATGACAGAGTAAAACACGATTTAGCCTGTTGAAAATTCCATTGCTTTACTTGAAACCAAGATATATAGAGAGACAGAGAGAGGCAGAGAGACAATGAGCACCAGGAACCTACAAATGTGGCAGTGATCTGTCGTGGCAGTGCAATGCCAGACAGCGGCTTGATTGCTTGATAGACATACAGCGTTTATGTGTGTGTCAAAGACAGACGAAGAGAGAGCGCTATCCTACCTGTCATCAGTATAAATTGAGAGAAATGAAGAGTTTGACTTGTTCACCCATCATTCTCATGGGAATGCTTGTGCCCTGATTCAAATAAAATTGTCCTTAGGCATAGAAATATGAAAAATGTTTTTACTGCCAAATTTAGATTTTAGCCTCCAGCTTAAAGTAAGTATCAGAGGATACAACTCTCTACCTGAAATAGGTTCTGTAGGTTGGTGAATAAGACTCAGTGTATTCTTGGCTCAACTAACACATTTTTCCCACTGAAACACTGCAGCTTGGAGTGATTATCTGAACCTGTTCAGTGTCACACACATTTGTCGTGCCATTTCCTCAGTCTATTTTCCCATCAGCCAGGAAGCCACTTCATTGCACCTGCTCATCTGCCACGCATTTATTTTTTGTCTAACAATTTCTATTTCTTGTGGGGAGCTGCTTTTCCTCTTTTCTTTTTAAATATGACTGAATAATTCATAGAGCTTTCCAAAGTTAAGATTTTATATGTACCTATACACATCATGTAATATAAATGTATGTGCAAGATTTAGAGAGAGAGTTGGACACAGGGATCGGTCCCAGGAGCTCCCACAGATGCCAAACTGCAGAGATACTCAAGCCCCTTGTATGAAATGGCAAACAACCTACACACATCCTCTGGTGCACTTTCACTTATCTGTAGATTACCTATAATACTTAAAAATGTAAATACTAAGTACTTAATATGCTGTATTGTTTAAAGAATAACAACAAGAAAAAATGTCTTCACGTGTTCATGACAGACATAACTTTTTTGCTAAATATTTTCAGTACCAGTTGACCAAATCCATGGATGTGGAACCCACGAGAAGAGAGGGTTGATAACGTATAATACACACACACACACACACACATGTGCTATCAATCATTATAGTATTTTTGGCTCTTAATTTTAATGTTCTGAAACATTGTTCTGCTTCAAGGGTTCTGCTGATGGAAATGATAGGATGTGAGGTCATTTACATGGGAAGGGAGTTGTCACTGAGATAAATGGATTTGAACAAGCAATTTTTTATGAGCTTAAACTCTGGTCTGAATGACTTGAGAAAATAATCCAAGAAACAAAAAAATACAAAAACCCCTAGTTTTTCTCCAGCAGTTCTTAAAGCATGGAGGGCAGCTGTGTTGATGCATTAGAAAAAGCTGGAAGGGTAATACCAAGAGTTCTGGTACAATTGGGAGCTATTCAGAGACCGGAACAAAAACTCTACAAAAGGAATCATTAAAGCAAAGAAAAAATAAAAACCAAAGCTTATAGTGATCTTCCTACAAATAGAGTTGAGACAAGAAGTTTTTAATGGGCCTATTATGAGAATGTTGACAGTGATGTTCAAAGAAAAGAAACAAATCAAGTGTTGAGTAATGTTAAATGTTTTTTAATGTATTTATTGGGCATTTGTATTTCTTCAGCTGAGAAATTTCTATTTATTTCAGGTGCCCATTTTTGATTGAGTCTTTAAATTTGGAGTACCTGATTTCTTTTTTATATATATTTTCTTTATATTATATTATTTTATATATAATTTTATATATATATATATTTTATATATAATTTTATATATAATATATTCTATAATATATTCTTTATATTATATTATTTTCTTTATATATTTTAGATATTAGTGCTTTGTCTGAGGAGTGGCTGGCAAAAATTTTCTGTAGATTTTCTCCTCACTCCGTAGGTGGTTTCCTTTGCTGTGCAGCTGTCTAATTTGATACAATCCCATCTGTGGATTCTTGATACTCTTTTCTTGCATAACCAGTGGCCTGTTCAGATAGTCTTTGCCTACACCTATGTATTCAAGTGTTTCACCTATTTTGTCTTCCAGCAGATTAAGTGTTTCTTCTCTAATGATTAGATCTTTGACTCATTTTGGTTTAGTGCATGGTGAGAGATACAGGTCTAGTTTCAACCTTCATCATGTGGATAGCTAGTTATCTCAGCACCATTTGTTAAAGAGACTATGTCTCTTTCAGAGAAAGAGGTTTGCCCCTTTGTCAGAGATAATGTGGTTGAGCGGGTGGAGTTGCTGCTGCATCATCTATTCTGTCCCATTGATTCATGAGTCTGTTCCCCCACCCCAATACCACACTGTTTTTACTGTGGTATTTGCTGATACCATGCTGTAGTATTACTTGAAATCTGGGATGGTGGTGCCCCCTACCTTGTTCTTATTGCCCAGAATTACTCTTGCTTTTCCAGGTCTCTCCTGGTTCTGCACGAATTTTAGGATTTCTTTCTTCAGTTCTGTAAGGAATACTATTGGCATTTTGGTTGGGATTACATTAAATATGTACAACAGTTTTGGGAGTATAGCAATTTTGACTATATTGATTCTGTCTATTCAGGAACAGGGAATATATTTCCATTTTCTGATATACCCTTCAGTCTCCTTTTTCAGACTACTACAGTTTTTGTCGTAGAGGTCTTTCATTTCCTTGGTTAGGCTAATTCCTGAGTGTTTCATTTTTCTTCATGCTACTGTGAAAGGTATTGTTTTCCCAATTTCCCTCTCAGTGAGTTTGTTATTGATGAACAGGAACACTATTATTTATTGAGCATTGACCTTGTATCCTGCTATGCTGTTGAATTCGGTTATTAGTTTTAGGAGTCTTTTGGTGGAGTTTTTGGGGTCTCCAACGTAGAGGATCATTCATTTGCAAATAATGACAGTTTAACTTCTTGCTTTCCTACCCATATCCCTTTAATTTTTTCTCTTGTCTTATTGCTGTAGCTAATGTTTTGAGAACTATATTAAATAGAAGTGATGATAACACCACTCCTTGTCTTGTTGCTTATTTTAGAGAAAAAGCTTTTGGCTTTTCTTTGTTTACTATGATGTTCACAGTTGGTTTGTCATAGGTGGCTTTTATCAGATTGAGATACAATCCAAACCCAAAGCTAGTAAGAAGAAAGAAATTACAAAAAGCAGAAATTAATGAAATTGAGAGAAAAAAATAAAGAATTAATCAATGAATCAAAGAGTTGGTTCTTTGGAAGGTTAAACAACGTAGACAAACCCTCAGCTAAATCTTACCAAAATAAGGAAAGAAAGACCCATGCCCATGCAATAGAAATGAAAAAGGGAAATTACAATGAATTCTGACAAAATTCAGAAGATTAGCAGTAGCTACTTTGAAAGTCTATGCTGTAATAAAATGGGAAATTCAGAAGAAATGAATAAATTCCTAGATACATATAAACTAGCAAATTTGAACTACCAATATGTAAATATACTGAATAATCCAGTATCAGTCAGTGAAATTGAAAATCTAATTTTAAAAACAACCAGCTAAAAAAACCCTGGGTCCCAACAAATTCACTGCCAAATTCTACAAGAACTTTAGGGAAGATTTAATGCCAATATTCCTCAAACTCTTTAATGGAATTGAAAGGGAAGAAATACTCCCAAAGTCATTCCTGGAAGTATTAGCCTTATTCCAAAGCCAGAAAAGGACCCAATCAAAAGGGAGAACTATGGGACAGTCTCTTTTGTGAATATAGATGCAAAAGTTCTCAATTAGATACTGGCAAACAGAATGCAGCAAGTCATTAAAAAGATCATACATCATGACCAAGTAGGATTCATTCCAGGGATGCAGGGATGGTTCAACATATGCAAATCAGTAAATGTAATACACCACAGAAACAGAAGCCAGCACTAAAATCACGTGATCATCAGTAGATGCAGAAAAACCTTTTGACAAAATCCAACACCCAGTCATGATAAAAACCCTGAATAAAATAAGAATAGAAGGCCTGTCCATCTCTTTCTTTCTTTCTCTCTCTCTTTCTTTTTCTTTCTTTCTCTTTCTTTCTTTCCTTCCTTCTTTCCTCTTTTTTTACTTTTATTCTCTTTTTTTTGTGAGGTACTAGTGATTGACCACAGGGCCTCACACATGCTAGGCAAGTATGACTGAGCTACAGCCCAAACCCAGTAAGTGTTTCTTCAGAGCTTTTCACATAGAAATTTGCTCCTGTACCGAGAACAGTACCAAAACTAGTAAGGAAGCTACTTGGAAAGTCCACATGGTAAGCTCACTGTGATCCACTTCAGCTTCTTCTGTCTTACCTGCTCTGATCCTTGATTTTTCTTCCCAGTGTACAAAGAATGATCCTGATTTGAGCAACCTCATGTTGTCTAAAGCCCACAAAAATATTTTTCAATTTTTTCATATTGTGAAATAAGTAATACTAGTGCTTTGAATTAACTGATTCCAAGGATGTCCTTGTTTTAACCTGAGGCCACAGTACAGCATTTCTACTGACAAAAATCCATTTTGGGCGAAAGACAAGAGAAGTCACCCTCATACCTTTTCATTTTTTGACTCTCTATTAAGGTCAATTTGTACTGACGGGTTGCAAAGAAAAAAAAAATCTACATTTGTTGATGCTCATGCTGTAGAAACTATTCCTGGCACTACCAACCAAGCCAGCAATGGTGTGAGATAGGATGACAGGTCGAAGCATTAAGTAAGAGAATCACTTCCTTTGGATGGTGAAATATTTCAAACCTTCTAAATAAAATATTTCACAATTCCCAGGGAAACTTATTATTGTGG
Source organism: Cuniculus paca (assembly GCA_004365215.1). Classification (NCBI taxonomy): domain Eukaryota; kingdom Metazoa; phylum Chordata; class Mammalia; order Rodentia; family Cuniculidae; genus Cuniculus; species Cuniculus paca. The sequence goes on along the minus strand of RJWT010046753.1, from coordinate 5,775 downwards.
GTTTCCTCTAGTAGTCAAACCACTATATAAAAACAAATCAAGTGAATAAAAGAATCTTAAAGCAGACATTGGAGTTCATAACATAATACATATTCCCAATCAAATAAATAAATCCATAAAACTAAAGAATATGATTGTAAAAACTGAAGTATTATAGATTGGCTGGGGTAGATATGATTTGCTTAAAGGAAAAATAAAATCATTGCTACTCTGAATTCTTGTCTCTAAGTTATTCACAAGCATAGGAACCAATTGGCCCAATTTACAGACCTCCAGTTTTCTTTACAACAGTTTTATTTCACAATCTGAAGATAAATTAAATGAATCATTTATTAAAAGGGTTTAATTAATAATTTAATTCTTAGTTAAGGGTAGAGTACTTTGGGCTCTTAATAAAACCTAAACTCTTTACCAAAATATTAAGTAGAAACCTACTTAACTTCCAGAGCACAAGGAGAGAAATTGCAGGTCAGAAGGGTTAGTGACTAGAAAGGCATTCTTCAGGATTAACTCTAATTTCTAACTCCACCACCACAGCTCACTGAATTTGCTAGTCCATTCAGACTGCCCTAACAAAAATATTATACCCTGGTGGTCTATGCATAGCAGAAATTTTTCCTTATTTTCTAGAACCTGGAAAGTCCAAGGCCAAGGCTGGCCAGATTCTAGCGAGGTTTCACTTTCCAGTTCATGGAAGGGACAACAGAGATCTCCACAGTTTCTTTGATATGGGCACTAATCCCATTCATGAGGGCTCCACCCTCATGACCAAAGCACTCCCAAAGGCCTCGCCTCCAAATACTATCACCTTGAGGATTAGGGTTCAATATATGAGCTTTTCAGTGATACAAACTTTCAGTCTTTTCCACTGAATGATAGGTGCTGGAAGGATTGAATCGTCCCTTCTTTGTTATTTTATGTATTTAAATTAGTAAACTATAATTTACTTCTCCACAAGATTCTCCCCCAAGTAACCACAGGTCATTAAAGTAAACAAGAATATGATAAAACCACAGGTACATCCTATCACTAAGGGTCACACAAAGTATTACCCCTCTGAGTGGGAGTGAGGCCTGAATAATTCTCCCACCTCGAAAGGATTTTTGGATGATACCCAAACAATCAGATGTGAATGCGAATATTTGGATTTGCATCCCTAATAAGTTTTAATCTGATGTGATCATCAAGATTTGCTTTTCAAGTTCATATCTATTTTAGAATGCAAGTGCCTGAGGAATTGCATCATTCAACAATGAACTTGCTTTCTTATGACTATCAAAAGTGATGTAAGTATGGACAGATACCTGCATTTCAATGGGACCCATAAACACTCCAGTCCAATAATGCACCACTCCACTCCCTGTGTAACTTCTGAAAGGCAAAGACTCTGCCTACCTCTCATCGTGCTGTTCCTTGCCTTCTCTCTGAGCTTTAAGCGTGCACAGCAATGCTTTATACGAATATAAAAGTGTCTGGCTTCCACATGGCTATGCTGTCCTCCCCCAACAGCTTATGCTTCATATTTGAAAGGGAACAGGATGTTTAAAGCTGTGGATCTATTAGTTTGTTTTCCTTAGAAGGAACAGACACCCCAGCATGTGAAGCCCAAGTGTTCCTAATGTCTCTATTGAAAAGTACTCAGCATTGCATCTGTGTCTACACGGTTATATTACCTAAGTAGTCTAATGTTCTGGGCCAGCACGTTTTTGCCATTCGCTGCTATGATGTTGACGAAACACAACTGAATAACATACAGGGAGTAACCAAATGATTTGTCTAGAGGAAAAGCTCTCAACATGACTTGAGGAAATTAGTACAACTCTACTTTTCATGAGATAAACATCCATCCTGTCTGTGTCATGTTTGAATTGCATGTTAGCCTATGTTTGAATTGAGCACTTTGTCTTAAAGAGAATAAAACCACAAGACTTCTAAACGGAGAAAAATAATGGAACTATCTTCAGAAATCCAACACCATGTTGTCATTTCCATCCTTCAAGGTGAATTCACTGTCTTCCCCTCTGATCTCTAGGCAAGCAAGGTATAGCCTTGATGATGCTCTGATAATGCTGATGTGAGAGATTCTAATTGGCAAGTCTGAGCAATTGAGAAGGGCAAACATCCTAGCACTAAATAGTTCTTCCCACCACCTGTTTGAGCCCAGGAGCTCTGGAGCAAAAGTGCAGAGAGGGAAAGGCATAGAGGTCACCTCTCAGGTAACCTCTGGAATTCACCTGCAGAAAACCTACACATGGAAGGCCAGGTAAGCCAAATGACTGCACTCTGTAATAGAAACCATTTCAAAACTCTAGGCATAATATTTCAGGAATCAGAGTGGCAAAAAGAACCCATCTAGGAAAAGAAACATTTCTTAAAAGAGCTGACTCAAAGCTATTTAGCTGAAGGACTCTGAAAAATTATGCCAGTCTGGAGATCATTCTAGTTCAGAGACTTGGAGAAGGGGGTTAGGTTAAGCACCATGAGTTGTGGCTAAGGCTCTCTTCTTTCTACATTCGGACACACCTCCATCCAGGAAGGCCAGCACCTTCTTGGTTCATCTTGTTTTGTTATTTTCTCATGCTGGCCTTGGTATGCACCTGAAAACACTCTGTTTCTTCATGCAAACAGAGAGAGGGAGTAGGGGAGCTCACAATTTATTCAGATGTTTGAGGGATTTTTTTTTTGATAATTTGTGTTCTTAATTTTGAAAGATGCAAATTTTAATAGATTGTTTTTAATGGAATCTCCTTTCAAGATTAAAAATGTTACAGTAGAGCAACCACCTTAGTTGTCTTTTCTGCGTCTTGTCCAACTCTAATATTTTAAAACAGGTTGTAGGACAAACTGCCATTAATTAGTTCAAAGTAGCACAGGGAGAGGAGAATTGCTGTTGTCTCATCTCTCCTGCTGCTTTGCAATGTGAAGATCATAATGCATAGTTGTGAACAGTGGCTATCTTTTCTATAACTTTTGGAGAGTACATTTTTACACCCTGTGGAAAGAGAGGGAAGAATTGGTGAACTAATGGTCATGTTAGTGATCTAAATTTAAGGTTGGCATTGTGAAATACAGTACCTTTCAAAATACAATATACTAGTCTCAAGAAGTCTTCATGCAGTTTTATATTGTGTTCATATTTTAATCTCATCTGTAATGTCATAGGACTACTTCAAGAATTGTTTTTGGAGATTCTGATACATTTCTGAGATTTAAGTCAGATTTCTTCAGACTATGCCATATGTTAGTCAAACTTTTTTTTTTTTTTTTTGCGGCACCAGGGATCAAACTCATGACCTCGGGCTTGCCAGGCAGGCTTTTAGGTCACTGAGCTAAATCCCTGGCCCTTGTCTTTTTGAGACAGGGTCTCACTATGCTGTTCGGGCTGGCCTTGAGCTCATGTTGTAGCCCAGACTGATCTCAAACTCAAAATGATCCTCCTGTCTCAACCTCCCAAGTGCTGGGATTATAGGCGTGCACCACCAGACCTGGCTCAAATGTTAATTTTGACAGTCTTTTCTGACATTTTGTATACTCACAGTTAAAAACATATAGAATTCATAACCCTGATATGAATATACAGTGTTCTTTATTCTATATTCTGATTGTATGGCAGTGTCAAACTCTAAATGATTAACTATAAGCCCTTAGTGGATTTTGTGGCAAAAATCATGATTCTTTGCTGTGATTAAGTATTAGATAGATAATGGTTGTAATGAGTTTCTTCCAGTTTTGTTTGGGTCATTATACAACTCAAATCATAAGCAAAACTCTTACTAGTGATAAAAGGTAATTTTTACTATAAGGTCAAAATTATTTCCAGGAGTGTAAAACAAAAAAAGAAAATGATGTCAATATATACACATTTATTATCTTACATATTAATCTTGTTTAAAATGTTTCTAAATTTTTTCCTGGAAAAAATCCCTCTATTTTGTAACTATTTGATCATATTTGTTTAGATTATATTTTAATAATGAAAAAAATACACAGTCTTTAGTTAATGGTATGGCCAAAGAAGAATGTTAAAATTAGATGTTTGATTATTCATTCACTGTGGCTTGTGCCTCCCTTACTGTATTTAAGTGTCACAACAGTCAACCACCAGATGTCCTGCTGAATTATTTCACATGACCTGACGTGGCTCACGGTTTTGCAAGGGGCTCTTTTAATCATCTGACTATTGTCCTGCTGCATAAGGCAACATGAAGCAGTCTCTTAGCTATAAATCATTCTTTTTTTTTCTTCAAAATGACCTGAAATTCCAAAACAATAAAATGTTGAAATTTTACTTTATGACCTAACATCAAGCTACATTTTTACCTTACTTTCATCTAAACCACTTTAAGAGACCTTGTTTTATTATTGCCAGTAAAGGACTAACGTATTTTCTAAAATCCAGCCTGCAAATAATTTGACCCAGAATAAGGGATCAGTTTAAAACTTTAAAATAGTTCTTATTATATAAACAAAAACTATATCTCCCCTCAAAACTTCCATCTGGTCAACCTCTGTTCATAGTGAATGAATCAAAAAAATGCTTTTAGTATCTTTGACACTCTTTGTTTTACTAATTTAACAGAGGAGTGTTTTAATACCAAACAAATGTAATAACAATAACCACTCCTGAGCAAAACTCAACCCATAAGTCTATAATATAATGTCAGAGTGAATGTTAGTAATTGCCAGTAAACATGTTTTGAACCCAGATCTAAACCTACAAAAGTGAGCAAGGTGGGTCCAGCAATAGATGAGTGTTGTGATATGGATTGGAGGAAGCCACAGGGAAGAATGAAAAGGGCAGGAATGGAAAGAATGGATCTCAATTTAAGTCCCTAATGTATTTATATGGCACCATCATTGCCCATATTATAATGTCAAATCATGACCTTCTAGAAGGAAATAGAACTGTCATCAACTGAAATGAAATATTTCACTATATGAACTTATATAAATGAACCAGAAGTCAATATTTAATTTATTTTATGACTAAATACAGGTCTTAAATTTGCTTAAAAGAGAACTGAAAGCAAAAGTTGTCCAGAAAAATGATCTTAAATAGAAACAATCTTCTATACATCAAATGTATATTTCCTATCCTCCTGGTTCTCAAACTCCACCCAGGCATTTTTTAAAAAGAATTTTGTAATTAAGTGGAGAATTTTAAACACCAGTTTAAATGTCATGTTATATAATTAGGGATTTATACTTTGATTTGCTTTTCAAGCTTGGTGCAAATGCTAAGAAAGATATACGATAAGTATAAACTTTTACATATTTTCTAAAGAGAAACATGACCAAGAAACTATGCTATTGGGATATGGGTGTGTTGGGTAATTTTTTATGAAAGGTACCCATTGCACAGGGATATATAATTGCACTTGCTGTGCACATGTTTCCAGGAAGTATTTCAGTTTTCCTGAACTCTAATCTGCAGGTGAATTTCCAACTATTATTTCTAATTTCCCCTTTTAAGTGAGAGCATCTTAAAAAAAAAAAAGATGTAAAGTCAGTTTCGAAAACTAAGATGATTAGTCAAGAATTGAGCACATGAGCTGAGTTAGTTAGAAATATTATAGGCAGTCAGATAGGGCCAGGCCCTCGAGAAAGTGGACACAGAGGACCAGATGTCTTGTGACCTTGAAGGAGACGGGCACCTCCTGCTATAAGCCAGATCTCAAGACAAGGAAAAACAAATACAACCACACCCTAAGTAGACACATCAGGGACTGACATTCTAAATAGGTATGGATCACCTTAATCATCCCAATCCCCTAT
>RJWT010046752.1:0-11407 GCA_004365215.1 Cuniculus paca | reverse complement strand
CTGCCGTCTCTGCTCCCAAACTTCTCCCTCCGGGGTTGGCCACCACACCTCCGTTTCTTGCTGTCTTTGGTCCCATTGGGTGCTGTGGCATTTAATGCAAACGATGGGGCGGGGATTCATCTTTAATGTCTAAGAGGGTGGCGAAGGCTGCCACCTCTTCGCTGTGAGGGTCGATGGGCTGCTGCACCTCCAGGCTTGGGCAGGGAGGTGCTGTCTTCTGTCCAGGCTGGGTGCTGGCGGGAAAGTGCTCCCTTTCCTGCTGGGTGCCGTGGGAATCCTTGTGCCGCTGTTGGTCGGTTTGTCATTTTTAATCTTTCGTGCGTGGCTGCATGAGTGGAAATGAATGGGTTAATCACCGAGTCTGAGCCTCACTCCCCCTTACATGGCTGGCAGAGTGGCTCACCCCAGCCTGCGTGGCAGCCCTCACCACAAAGCAGGGCCCGGGGGACGGCTCGTTTCTCAGGCTGCGGGAACAGTTCTGCCTGTGGCCCAGTCGCTGCGAGCTCGCTGCAGTGGGCTTTTCCCTGTCTCACATTGTCAAGTATAGGCCATCGTCACGGGGGACATCGGGTCTTCCGTCTGAGCTGTGTAGTTTCTCGCTTAGTGTCTCATTTCTCATCCAGCACAGTCTGCTGAGCGGCCCTGTGCTCTGGGCCTGGGCCTGCGACAGCAGCCACGGCAGACAAGGGGCAGAGAGTGGCCTCAACTCGACTGATGCCCACAGCCAAGACTCCTGACTGGGAGGGAGGGCAGCCGGCGCATGCAGAGTGGCCAGCGCGGTGGACCCTTCACCTACCTTTCGATCTTCGTCTCTGTGGGTGGCGGGTGGTGAGCAAGAAGAAAGGCGTCTATCAGCAGCGTCGCAGGTGGCCTTGCCCACGTCCCTGCCTCTACCCTGCGCCAGGCGAGGCCTTCTCTCGGGAGCCACTGGGCTTGCAGGACTCCTCAGATTGGAAGCCTGGAGCGAGCGTGAGCCCAGCTGAGTTGTAGCCGCCCACTGGCGCTTGAGGGGCAGGGTATTGCCTGCTGTCCAGGGCCCGGGGTTCGGGGATTGGCTGCACACAGCAGCACTGCACAGGGCAGCCCCACAGATGGCTTCCTCTGTAACGTGGGGACGATAGCTCCTTCGCCCCGCAGCACTCGGCTCCCCGGATTCCTGAGGAAACAGCACAGGCAACCTTCCAGCCGCTCCTGGCATGTGGCGTTTGCTACGGTTGCTTCTCACACGGCAGTGTTCTCATCACTAGTACCAAGTATGAGATCTGTCCGCCAGGCCCTTGCTAGTGACCGTGGTCACACACTCTGCATGGTCCAGGTTCATCTATGCCCATGGTGTGGTACAGCCGGAGCACACATGGTGCCTAAATCAGCTGGGCTCTGATTGTAACTGCTCCGTGAGCTGATAACATCTTCACCCGCATTTCCCTTCATATCCCACGCGAAGACTGCGTGTGACTTGCAGGTGCTAAAATCCATTACCAAATCACTCGGGCTGAGATCAGCGGCCGAGGGGATGGATACACAGTCGCTGCACATCATTAAAGGGCTGATTTTCTCAAGAACATCAGGTGAGAAGAGTAATTTAATGAGGGAAATAATGGGCTTCCAAGTGAAAATCCAGCTCTGAGAACTAGGTCATCCTAAATGGAACTCAGAAACCTGGGCCTAAAAATAGCTGAGTTCTATGCAGGGTTGAAATGGAGAATTTGGGCCCAGATGAGGCAGAAAGTTGAAGCCCAGGCTCTCGGCTAAAGCCAGACTCTTCAAATATCCCACACCTGGATCTGCAGTGATGCTGACCTCACCGCCAACTCACCTGGCTCGCAGATATTTGACCAAACTTTCTACTGCTGTTTCTGCGTGAGATTAGCATCAAAGTCTTTGCTCTCCACGAGGGGGCCAGGCCTCACATAATCAGTGAAAACACTGACCCGAGAGGAGCATCCTGCCTGTGGCTGCCTCTGGATCTGAACTGCCAAGGCCTGCAGGCTCCCAGCTGATACTGGATCTTTCGGGTTCCTAAAATGCAAGCCAATCCCTTACAGTCGCACGCACTCTGTGTCTTTCTGCCTCTGCTGGTACACACGCACACGTGCACATGCCCTGTTGATTCTGTTCCTCTGGAGAACCCTTACACAGATGTGAACTGGAGAAGGTCCACTCACTGCCAGAGGAAGATGACCACTGACCTTGTGTCTCTCTCGAGCCCTCCTCCAAGCAGAGGAGTCTCCCTAGGGAGTTTGTGCCCTAGGATTATCTCAGTTCAGGTTTCAAGGCATCGCAGGAGATCTCCAGGCTGGAGGGAAGAGCAAGTGACCCTCGGGGGCCACAGCTCAGGGCCATGTGGAAGCAGCCAGGCTGGAAGGCTCGGGGATTCTTTCCACACTGCCAGGCTTCACAGGCGCTGGCCCTGCTCCATCAAAAGCGAGCTGAGGTGAAATGCCACGAGCTGTCGTCAAGAGAAACGGCAAATTTAGACTCAAGAGCTCCAGGAAGTAAACCTATGGAGGGTAGAGTATAATATCCATGTTCATAAAATGTGGCATAGGATACGGACATGAATTTACCATGGAATTCAGGGCAAGTTCTTCACCTTCTGTGCTGCATTTTCCTTACCTGTCAGTGGGTGCCTGACGTCTCCTGAGGGACTCTAGTTGTGTTCCGTCCTGGGACGAAGTCCTGGTCACATGGAATCGTGAGACAGCACAAGCCCTCCTCCCACTCTGCACACGGAGCATCAGGGTCCCCGAGCAAAGGCACCGTGTAAACTGCAGTGCTTTCACTAAGAACCTGCTGCCGCCGGGACAATGCCATGAAGATTCCCACACGCTTCTGCACAGGGGCACAGGCCCCGGAGCCACCAGGCTGCTCAGCACCGCGGGGTCCTGCTAGATTGTGTTGCTGCACTGCGACGCCAGAGCTCTGAGAGCAGACCGAGTGGCGACAGCGTGGCTGGGACAAGCTGTTGGTCCCCAGAGCCTCCCGCATAGGGCGTGGCTCTGCGGGGAGGGGAGGAGGACATAGGTTATTCGGACCAGAAAGGCCCTGGCCACATGGCCCAAGAGCACAAGGGAAAACTCTGGGCACGCCAAGCTCGGGTGCCGGTGGGTTCCCCCACCAAGGACAGGAAAGGGAACTTCCTGAGAGGGTGGAGCTCAGTCTGGGTCCCTTGGGATTGTACAGAAGACTGAGCCTGAATGGGGGGAAAGCAAGGGGCAGCTCGTAGAGCAGATAGCGCCTGTGGTGACCTTCAAGCCTCATGACACACAGGCGGTGCAGGGACAGGAAAGAGGCAGGACAATGAGGAAAGCACAGTCCAGGAGGCAGCGCAAAGGAGGTGAGTGACCCTGCGGCCAGGCCGAGGCGCCCTCTCGGGCCCAGGGTAGAGTTGCGCCCACAGTGCAGCTGGCCTTTCCACTCAGGAAGGAAGGTCCCCGGGGGCACTGGGGACAGGAAAGGATCAGGGACTGGCCACCACCTGGTTTTCCTCACTGGTGACTGTTTGTCCTCCCTTTCTTTGTCTCCCTGTGGGACATGGTTCCGTCTGAGAAGGGAAGGCACTGCCCACCCACCAGGGCGGAACTCGAAAGTCTCCTCACCTGCTGGCAGCAGTGTCTTCCCCCAAGGAAGGGAGCCTGATGTTTGGTTGCTAAATATTTGTGCTTCGAGTGTTCAAGACCCAGAGTTGTGAAGGGATGAAAACAGAACTTCTGTGTGGAAGAAGTGAGCACACCTCAGTGAGACGCTGAAGGGAGACCGTGGTGTGGACGGGGAGTGGGTCCGGGCTGCAGCTGGAACTGGAGCTGGGCCATTGGCCTCTGGGGAAGCGGCCAGCGACGCCTCCCCCACGCTGGTGGCCTTCCATGGGGCTGAGACTCCCCGAAGGTTAGGAGCTGTGGAAGCAGACACAGGCACCTCGTTAGTCACCCTGGAGTGGGAGTGGGAGGCCGTGGTACCCAGCAGACAACCTGTTCTTTCAGGGGAGGCTGCTGTCAGCAGCCACGGTCAACCCAGCCGGCGCAGGCTGTCCACACGCAGACCTACACCAGGCACGGTGCGCGTGACGGCGTCTCCGTGAAGGAGCCAGCACGGCCAGATGACACCCAGCCCTGGGGAGCAGCCACCCATGTGGCACCCACAGTGCAGCCAACCCCAGGCCTCTTGCATTGCTCTTCCTTCCACCTGGCTTTCCTCCTGCAGAGTTTTTGAGGTTTTCTCTCACTTTATTCCATTCTCTGTCAAAAAACATCTGCTCAAGAGGCCCTACCTGGCCACCCTGCCTGTAATGGCACCGTGGCAGCTCTAAGGACCCTGAAATATTCTTCATAACACATATGACTGCTGGCACAGTCGTTCTGTCTAGTTATTTGCTTATTGTGTTTCCGTCTCTGAGTCGTAAGCCTCAAAAGGGCAGGGATTTGTCTACTTTATCCGCTGCTGTGTCCCTGCTATCAAGGCCAAGGCCTGGCACACAGTGGCATCCAGCTGATGTTGGTGGAGGAATGGGCCATCAAAAGAGAAAAACGGGTCCTCCCACAGACAGTTCAAAGAGGTTCCATTTCCAGTCCGTGCGGTGTCACCTGGCTCGGTCTTTAGCTCCTGCAGGCTGAAGACCAGATTGCACTGTGAACCACTCTGCTACTAAAAAAGAAGGGCTGTCTGGCACCTGAATTACAAGTAGGACAGGGCCATCAACCGATTTCCCAGCCATTAATTAATCTTTGTGGAGTTGTCAGAGCTCAAGAGCAGCCATCAGCAACTGCCTACCACAGGCCACAGCCAAGGAGGCAGGGCGGTCCTGCTGTTGGGTCTTGGCTCATTGTTATCCGTTTTTAATTTAAATATAATTTAAGTCTCTTCTTTAGATTTAACGAAATACAAGGATGAGGTAAAATAAACTCAGTGCAAAGGGCAAATACATAAATTTCTTCTGAATTTTAAGGTCCCTTGGCCTCCCTCTTTGGAGACATACACTGGTTCTCGCTGTGGTAGTCATTGCAATGAAACCAGTCACTTTCCGTGCATTGTCTGAACATTTGAATAACCTGTTCTCTATAGCTTCTTACCTATTTTTCATTGAGTTATATGCATTTTTATTAATCTATAATTCTTCATATTCCAGAGACATGTCTCTGTCAGTCGTAAGTCCCAAATATTGTCTCCCACTCAGTAGCTTACAATTTCATGTTCTTAGAGGGGATTTTTAATGACAAAAGTTCTTTATTTGAGTTCAATTTTTAGTAATCTTTTTCTTTATGGTCAGTGTTTTTGTTCCTTATTTAACTTGAGAAAATTAAGGTATTTTCCTATATCATCTTAAATAATTTGTCATTTTGCCTTTCAGATTTGCATTTTAGATTCACTTGAAGTTAATTTTTGTGTATGGTGTGAGGTAGGGATCCAGTTAGTTGTCTTTTCACATTGGTCTTCAGAACCATTTATCAAAAATTCTTTCTCTAGCACTCTGCAGTGCTGCTTATATTACAAACTGTGTGAGTACACAGTTGGTTTCTTGGCTGTCTGTTCTGTGCCATTGGTATATTTGTTTAGATTTTTAACTTAGCCATGGGTGCCTTAATTATAGAGCTTAGTGATAGTTCTTGTCTGGTGGAGAAAAATGTCCTTTTTTATATTTCTCCTTTTAAAATGTCTTCATTATTCTTGGTCCTTTGCAGAGTCACAAATTCTATAAAGAACTTTTCAGAAAAAGAAAAATATTTGTATTTTGTTTGGGTTATCAATTCAGTAGGAATTGACATCTTTTATGGTATTGAGGCTTCTGGTCTGTGAACATAGTATGCCTGTGTAGATACAAAATCATGCACCATATAGTGGTATTCTAGTTGCTGATAAACCATAGCACGTGAGATCATAGAAATGATAGCCATCTTAATTTGTATGTTTCATGATGTTCATACAATGATGAAATTGCCTAATGATGCGTTTCTCAGAACATATTCCATCATAAAGTGATATATGACTGTATACATATTTTTTCCTAATTATATAGTATTCCATGCTATTATGACAGGTATTTTTATTGCTGATGTATAGAATCAAAATTGATACAAATGTAAATTGACTGCATTCTACAATATTGCTATTAAGTCTCATCTGTTTCTCTGTTGATGCTTTTGGATTTTTTATGTTTGTGTTATAGCATATTTGAATAATGATAGTTTTATTTCTTCCCTTATGATGCCTGCTCACTTTATTATTCTTGGCTTAGTGCACTGGTGGGGGTTTCCATAGATTTTTAAGAGTAGATACCCTCTAATTGAATAAGAAATTCTCCTCTTCCTACTTCAATGTTACTTTAAAATCGAACCTATCTTTTGGATTTATTAAAAACATGATTTCTCCTCTCTGTTGAAAGGCGGCACAGTACAGTAGTGAATTTGTCAATGCTCCATCAGCCCTGCCTTCGTATCTCTGGACTCATGCTGTAGTGGTATATTTGCCCGCTGCCTCTGGCTGGAGTGCGCTTGCTTACCTTTGATCTACAAGTTTCCATGCGCAGCCATGAGTGCATTTAAACACCTTTGGTCTCTTGCTCTGGTCCTGCCAGGTTTTGGCATCACGTCACACTAGCATCATAAAATGAACTGAGGCATGTTCTGTCCTTCGTGGCCTCTGAAAGAATTTGTTTAAGGCTGAAATTGTTTCTTCCTTAAATTTCAGTAGACTTTAAAAGCCTGCTGTGGTGGGTCACGCCTGTGATCCTAGCACTTGGGAGGCTGAGGCAGGAGGATCATTGCAAGTTCGAGACCAGCCTGGGCTACAAAGTGAGCCCAAAGCCAGCAGAACTCTGTAAGTGAGGGATTTGGGCTGTGAGCCACGGGCACTGGCTCTGTGGACCTGAGCCAGGAAGAGGGCTTGCGGGTGGAAGAAGGGCAGAAGGACCAGGGTGTGACGGCAGGGTGAGGCGCTCCAGGGATCGGGGCTGGAACTAGGACATCTTTGTAGAACGCAGTCCAAAGTCCAACCAGAGAGAGAGCAGCCGGCCTGCATCAGGTGCTCCCCTCCGGGCCAGGCAGGAGGGCCGGCTGTGGCAAAGATGCAGGAGCAGAGCTGAGCAGACAAAGGTAAGAGACAGCTCCTCCTCTAGGGAATGAAAGGCAACCAGAGGCGCAGGTGTGAGAGAGGCAGGGGCAAGGCCCGCGTGGCGGTGGCTGAGCCCGGGTGCTGGCTCTGCTCTGCGGAGAGAGGGTGTGGACAGCAGGAGGTGCCTCGGGGCACCACTCCTGCCCCGAGAGTCCACCTGACACTCAGGGCTCTTCCCGAGTCTCCTCTCCTGTTAAAAAAAAATTAAAAATTATCTTTTATGACTGAGGATACAAGGGCAAACACAATCCAAATTGGATTTACTGTGTACACATCACTATTATTGTGTTCACTTTTTCTTCTGCTCTTGATATGCAAAGAGGAACCTTTTCCGGTCCCCTGACAGTGCCCAGGCCCCAGAGGCAGGGCCTGCGGGGTCGCAGGGATGAGCCAGCCCTGCCCCTGCCCTTTCGTCCTGCCGAAGCACAGCCCGCCTTGGCCTTGGCCTCGTCCAGTCCACCTGCTTCCGGTCCTCCAGCTGCTGGCACTGTGACACTGCCACGGGCTCTCCAGGCCCCACCTGCAGGAGCAGGGCTGGCATTGCGGGATCTGCCAGCAGGACCTGGGGCGCCTGGCTAGTAGGAAGGGAGCTGCAGTGGCTCGGGCACCAGCTTGTTGGGCGGCGCACCCCTTATTGGCTTCCTTCCCTGCTCCCGGCCTGTGGGTGGACAGCCAGCCTCCAACCCTGGGTCGGTCCCTGCAGCCAGGAGAATCTGCACGGGCTGCTCGGGGTGGCTGGGTTTGGGAAGAGCAAGCAGAGCTCGCAAGTCCAGCCGGTCCACGGCCCGCGCACCACGGAGCGAGAGCAAGGCCGTCACCCGCCGCCCATTTCCTGACAGGGAGGAGTCGGCACGGACACTGCCACGGTTCACGGCTGTGACTGTTTTATGCCAAAAGTTTCTCTGGCCATGGATACTTTTTAACCTGGGCATTTTCTCTTGTTTCGATTTCAAATGAAAACGTTGGCGTCAGCCAAGGAACAATGGATCATTTAATTCCCTCACAGCCTGGCAGGATTGCTCTTCTGGTGTTTGGGTTGGCGGGGTCACTTGCTGTGTACACCACCAGCAGCAGAGCACAGCGCTTCGACAACACAGAGGGCCGTGAAGAGACCGACTCGTAGTCGTCTTCCGGGCTGCCCTCACTTGTTTCATGGGGTGGATCTGGCCAGCAGGGCCGGAGGTCCCGTGACTGCCCCTCAGATTGAAAACCTAAAAGAATGAGTACTTTTGGAAAAACACTCCTCTATGACACACCAGCGTTCTTCAGAGATGGTTTAGTCTGCAAAGCTTTGAGGGCAGAGCCATTGTTTATGCTACAACTTAAGGTGAAGAGGCTGGGAAACCTGGGACAGAAGCCTGCAGAGGACTTGCGTGTGCGTCTCCGCCCTATCTTCAGCAGAACTCTGGAACAGCGCGTTTTATTCTTTCTTTAAAATAATTCTTACGGTTTTGCCCACAGTGAGACATCTGTAATTTTCCCCCACTATGTCCTCAAGGAGTCAGATGACAGAACACAGTGACTAACAACATGAGCTTTAAACTTGGGGAGACCCGGATTTGATTTCTGGCCCAGCACTGCCCTGACCACAGACTGCTTCCTTACTGTCTGAGTCTCAGTTTCCTGATGGGTAGAAGGGGTTGATCGTGGCCCCCTCGTGAGCCTGTAAGCTCCAGGTTGGGTTAGAACTATTCACTGAGTGTGTAGTGTGTGCTAACGCACTGTGCACTAAATAACTTTGTTTCCTGTCCTCAGACAAAGTTCCCTGAGCCCACCTCCCTCTGCCCTTGTGTTACGGTTTGCATTTGGATGTCCCCCAAAGGCTCATGCGGTCATGGGGGTGGGCTTCTAGAGTTTGTGATTGATATAGTCCCACGCTGGGGTTCAGGGTGGGGTCTACATACAATAGAAGGGAGAGAAAGAGTCTTCTCTCGCATTCCTTCCTCTTTGCTCTTGCTGCTTTTGCTGTCTTCTGGCTGCCATGAGCTGTTGCCCTCTGCCATGTGCTGCTCTGCCTTGGAGCCAGCTGATTATGGACTGAAACCTCCACAAACTGCGAGCTAAATAAACCTTTCCTTCCTTAATTTTGGGCATCAGGTGTTTTGTCTCAGCAGTGAGGGATAAGCACCCAAGACACCTTGCCACCTTGAGATAGCTTGTCTTCGCCACACACAACACCTCCAGCCAAATGGAGCTGCTCTGTCGGGCTCGGGGGTGTCCTCCACGTGGCTGTCCGTCTGGTGGAAGATGTGAGGGGGCAGGTGAGTCTTCCAGAGGCCCGGACCTAAGCTTCTGCCCTTGCCCACCGTCATGTCCAGCATTCAATGGGCTGCTGTGGAAGGAGGGGCCTTGGCCACACAGGAGGCTTGGTTACAGAAGCCTACTGGAAGTTGGAGAACTGGTCACTCAGGAGGGACTTAGGGACACTCCCTGACCCTCATGCAAGTGAGGTCAGTAAGTGTTGACATCATTGTCACAGCATCCTGGACTGTTCCCTGGGTGGGGACACCCCGGCAGAGTCCAGTGGGCAGTGGGCAGAGCAGGAGGAGTCCTAGCCCCACCTCGTGTTTCCCAGCTGAGTGACAAGAGTGACCACGGGGCATCTCCCTCTCCATGGGTTCTGGAGGGGAAGACTTGATAATGTCTCCTGCAGGGCTGTGGAAGAGCCAGTGGCCCCCAGGTGCATGGCCGGCCTCCTGAGCATCACAGGGCTGATGGACGAGCCAGTGCTCACCCAGGGTTGAGCACCTGCTACCATGGTTTGTGGAGGTCCCCAAGCTGTGAAACTCAGCAGCGGAAACTTGCAAAGCCAGCTTCCCAATGTCATGGTGGAGAGGAAAGTCATCAGGAACCGGTCTGAAAAGTCCCAAGGCCTCTCTCAACCACTCTGAAACCGAAAAACAATAGAACGAGGACAGGAGGGTTGAATACGCCTCCGTGTGCGTTTACTGCTTTGGAGACAGTGCCTCTGCGTCCCAGGCTCCCCGGGGAGGGTGGGGTGCTGCCTCTGCCCCACCTTTACCAAGCAGCTCCTGTGGACGAGGAGGGACAGATGGGGTCTCCTGCTCCCAGTTCACAGCAAGGCTGAGGGCTGAGGGCGCGGGTGGCGGGTTGGCCCTGGAAAGAGAGGGAGAGAGGTCTGTGGAGCTGCTCTGGCAGAAGCCCCTGTGTGCTTGGGGTCTCCAGGGAGGCCCCGGAAGGAGACCCTCAAGGAGCCTCTGAGCTCCAGCAGACGGGATGCGCCCAGGTCTGCTCTCAGCCCAGCAGGATTTCCCGGCCTGCCTCTCCTGTTCTCCCCCTGCTGACCACCCGAGGGCCAGGGGCTGTCCGATGCTGACTCCATGGGGCTCTGTCCCCAGCTGCACACATCCACGCCGGCCTGCGACCCCAGGGTGTGGCTCTTGGGGTCAACAGGCAGCAGGCTCAGTTGGATGGTTTGTGGGGCCTGAGGCAGAGTGAACAGCACAGACCCTGCTGAGAAACTTAAAATACCCAGCCAGCAGCGACGCACCGAGCCAAGCGGACGGACGATGTGCCGAGCCGTGTCAGCCACAGGCCTCCACGTTCCCAAGCCACCAGCAAGGACTCGCAGGGTGTATGCACTTCCGGGGGGGGGTCTCCCTTGGGCTAAACCTCAGAGGGACTGGAACCAGGGACCGTGTGGTCACAGGGAGGACTCGGCCCAGGGACGAGGCTGCGGTCCCAGAGCGAGAGCGCTCTTGGGCAGGTGGCCTCAGTGGGACAGCCCCAGACTGCTGGCGGGGTGCCCTTCCACTGGGACAGCCGCAGGCTGACCCGGCTCCCACAGCAGGGCCCTGTGGCGCTGTCCAGGAGAGCCAGAGCTGCGCCCATCTGATCCCCCACTCGCTGGAGCCTACAGAGCACGGTTAGCTTTTTTGTTGGATGAATGAACAAACGAGTGGATCCACAAGAGAAAAGTGAGTGAAGATTTTGCAAAGAATTTGTGAGGGCTCCTTGAAAGCTCTGGCTCCAACTTTAGGGTCTTTGGTTTCATCCCAGAAGCAGACCCCACAGGAGAGGGGACCAGGGGAGTGTGGTTTGCGTGGGAGGAACAGGAGGGAGCCAGGCAGAGCAAGGATGGGGTCCCCGCAGGAGACACCCAGGCTGTATCCCGGGGTGGGGGCACACACTGCACCACAGCACTGTCCCCTGTGAGCTGAAGGACCTGCCTCTTGCTGGTCACATGCTGCCTGCTGCCTGATGGGAGTGCCCAGCTTCAAGGGCAGGAGGTGGGCAGCTGTGTCCAAGCAGCCTGCACTCACAGCTGTGGGATGGGGCAGCC
>RJWT010046751.1:0-11408 GCA_004365215.1 Cuniculus paca | reverse complement strand
GATTTAGCTCAGTGGTACAGTGTCTGCCTGGCAAGCAAGAGGTCCTGAGTCTGATTTCCGGTACCAAAAAAAAAAAATCCAGTTAGACTAATATCTCTACAAATAACATGATTTAGCAGCATCATATGTTTTATTTATGTGTGTTTATTTATTTGTTTATATTGTAAGGGTGGGGTTACCGGAATTCTAACTCAGGACCTCCCACTTGCCAGATAGGCACTGCGCCACTGAGCTATGTACAGCCCTACATCATCTGTTTTACTATAAAATTGTATATTGAATGTGAATTGAACCATATATTCCAATTATAATCTTTCATTTTGTGGAGGAAATTTAAAGTATAAATTTAAAAATTCATTATATCAACCTTAAAATGTACAAATATAAATATGCTTGCATTTTTTATACCTTTAACAATACTCAGAAAAAATTTATATTATTAATCTTGTTTGTATTTCTAAGCAGGACATTTTAATAAACTTAGACACTTTTTACCTAAGTCTTTACTTTCAATTCAATAAAATATCTGATGCTTCTTATTTATGAATCATTAATTTTGTTTTTTCCAAAATGTAAATATAGTTTTTCAATTGTAATTAAGAATTAGAAATACATGGTTGTTATGTAAAAGAATTTGTTTCAGTACATTATACAAAAAGTCAAATTTACCTGTAATACTAACATTGAAACAAAAAAAGCACTAATTTGTGTTGGTATGCACCATCACAAATTTTCTTTAACTTGTATGTATGTGCATGTGTCTCCTGATTTCTGTAATTATTTACAAATCACAATCAATGCATCAACTATGCATGTGGAGCTATAAATTCTGTTGTACATGTCATTAAATGATTATTAAAGTATTTTTACTTCATTCTTGGGCATGTATACCATTCACAATCCATTAATTTTCTACATGAACGTTACTTATAGTTTTTACTTCTTCAGAAATAGCAAGTATTCATTATGTACTTTCATATATCTACTGAAGTAAAAATTAAATCAAGCAAAATTGCTATGTTTTTTAGTATACTACAGCTTTGGTCACAAAGCGACCCAAACAGGGTGCAATAAAACAATATAAAGGTAATTATCTCACTGTTCTGAAAACTAGAACTCAGACTGGCTCTTGCTCTTTTTAGAGTCTAGGAAAATATACTCTCTTACTTATTCCATTCTCAGGTAGTCCTAAGTATGCTTAGAATTGTTTCTAGGCTTAGATATCAATTTAATATTCCTGAGATATAAATGATAAAAATAAATTATATCAATAGATTTCCTACAACCCCACATAGAAAAATATTGGTGCTATCTGGGATTAGCCTATTCCCTTTCATCAGGAAGATCATGGTAGCTAAGATCAGCAGTAAATTCAAAGTCATGAAAACATTCGAGGTGAAGACCCACCCATAAAGCAGAAACTGTCCCTACTTTGTACCACATCTATGAGGTATAAATTAAAACTTTCAGATTTGCTATCCCAAGGCATTTCTCCCTCTGTCCCTTCAAAGTCTAGAATGGATCATGAAAGATACAGAGATTGTAGTAGTGATACATTCATCTCCACTGTGAAATTCACTAAAGCTCTTTCTTACCAGTTCCTCTTCTCTCTTGAGCTTAAAGCAGTCCTGGGGACAGGACACTGTAAAAATTTGTCATACAGATTTAAAAAAATAAATTAGATGAAGATAGTGGTTCAGGGTCTGACACTATGTTTCTCTTCTTCCTTGCTTCCCATTCCTGTATCCCATCCTTCTCTTCTTATAGTTTGATAATATATGTTTATTGATGAAGAAAACAACTGCTGCTGGGTTCTTCTCTGTGACTTTTCTCTAAAGAAGAGAGAGCACTGGTAAGAAAGAGCTTCAGTGAGAGAAGAAATGATGAGGGAAGACAAGATGAGAAGAAAATGGGTCAACTCTCTAGGCAGTTCCCTCAGAGAAACAAGGCTAAGAGAAACCCATTATTTTGGTCATTGTGAAAACTTTTAGGGCAGCACAAATCTAGTTACAGTCTCTGTCTTCACTCAGTTACTCTGAGTTTCTCTCTGTTGCCATATGTCTGTGTTCTTATGAGGATACCAGTAATATGTAATTAGCTGCCCACTCTACTTCAGTGTAACCTCATCTTAACAAATTATGTCTGTAAAGACCCAATTTCCAATAATGTCATATATTAAAAACCTGTGGTGTTAAAACTTCAATATATCTGTTTTACCAAGGAGAAAAAAAACCTGTAATGCTGTGTAAAATGATCTAGAAATATTACTAGACAATAGTCTTGCTTATTGAAAAGTTGTACCTTTAAAATATATCATATGACACAATATGATATAATTGATTAATAATGTGAAGTACAAATGTTTTGAACTTGAATTCTCAATAACTGGCACTATTATTACCCTTTATTATCATACAATTGGAAATTACTAAGTTATAAACATTTTAGCAACAAAGAAGCAAATACTTGCTTTGGCATTGGAAAATGTAAATTTTCTGCACATACAATGTCTTCTTTTTGGACTTACGTGTTTTCTCTGTTTGCATTGTTTTTATACTACCAATGTTTGAGACAACTTCCCTTATAATGCAAATACTTTTCATACTTTTCCATTTTAATTTATCTTATATGTTAGCCTCCTTGAGTTATGATTTTTATATATCCTCATATTTCTAAATTTTCATTTATAATCTCTATTTTTGGATCCTGTGTATATATCCATCTGTGCCAAAATTAATTAAATATTTAGCTATTTTTAAAAAACAATTATTGGTACATTTTGGATATACATAATTATCATATACAACATAAGGAATTTGTACCTTGCATGATATAGTTTGAGTCCTATATTTTTCCCAATCTACTCTCTTCCCTTTATACCCTCTTCCCCTTCATATTTACAAAATTTGTTTCCATTCCATCGGTTTGTTTTCATTATCATTTTTTTCCTTTTATTTTCCTTCCTTTCACCTTTTCTCTTCCCTAGTTCCACTTTCCTTTTAAACTATTTGTTCCCATTTCACAATATGTATTGTATATTTCAGTCCTTATTTAGTCTTTCAATATCTCTCACAATTGAGAAAGTTTGATGTTCATACTTGTGAATCCAACTTCACCTAAGAGTATGGTCTCCAGTTGCATCCATTTACTTAGAAATGTCTCAAGCTTTTCCTTTATTTCAAT
Source organism: Cuniculus paca (assembly GCA_004365215.1). NCBI lineage: Eukaryota > Metazoa > Chordata > Mammalia > Rodentia > Cuniculidae > Cuniculus > Cuniculus paca. The sequence continues at coordinate 8,225 of RJWT010046751.1, read as the reverse complement.
TTTAATTTAGTGCACAGTGATAGACAAGGGTCTAGTTTTAGTCTTTGGCATGTGAAAGCCAGTTTTTCCAGCACCATTTATCAAAGAAAGTATCTTTAGTCCAGGGAATGTGTTTACCTTCCTTGTCAATGATAAGGTGGGTGAATGTGTTTGAAATTGTTTCTGCATCTTCTAATTTGTTCCATTGATCATCAGGTCTGCTTTTTCTGCTTTGTTTTGTTTATTTTTTTTTCCATTACCATGCTTTTTTTTTTTTTAATCACAGTAGTTTTGTGGTATAATTTCAAGTCAGGGATTGTGATACCCCCAACCTTGGTTGACTCCCATGAATACTTTTGCTATTCTAGGTCTCTTCTGGTTCCAGATGAGTTTTATAAATGTTTTTTCTACTTCTATGATGTATGCTAATGGTATTTTGATTTGGATTGCATTAAATCTATGTGACAATTTTGACTGTGTGACCATTTTCACTATCTTGGTTCTTTCTATCCATGAGCAAAGAATATCTTTCAATTTTCTGATATCATTCTCCTTTTTCAGCATACTGTAATTTTTAATGTATAGATCTTTTACTTCCTTTGTTAAATTGATGCCTAAGTATTTCATATTTTGTATGCTATTGTGAAATAATTTGCAATAATTTGTTTCCCTAATCTTTCTCTCAGTGAGTTTGTTACTTGTGTACAAGAATGCTATTAATTTTTAAGTGTTAATTTTATATCAATGTCTGTTAATATTCATTTTATGTACTTTGATGCACTGGTATTTGGTACATATACATTTATGAGTGTTATCTTTCTTGGAGTTTTCTCTTAACAAGTATGTAGTGACCTTTTTCTCTTTTGATCAATCATGGCTTGAAATTCACATTGTCTGCAAATAAAATAGCTACCCCTGCTTTTTTCTGGCTCCTTATGGCATGGAGTATTGTTTTCAATCCTTTGACTTTCACTCTATGAATTTCTGTTTGAGTTAAATGTGTATAATAAATGCAGAATAGTTTTGGATCTTGTTTCTTTTTTTTTTTTTTGCGGCTCCGGGGATTGAACTCATGACCTTGCGCTTGCCCGGCAGGCGCTTAGACCGTTGAGCTAGATCCTTAGCCCTGCTTTTGAGACAGGGTTTCACTATGCCGTTCAGGCTGGCCTTGAGCTCACTTTGTAGCCCAGGCTGGTCTTGAACTCACAACGATCCGCCTATCTCAGCCTCCCGAGTGCTGGGATTACAGGCGTGAGCCACCATGCCCGGCTGGATCTTGTTTCTTGATCTAGTCTTTCAGTCTGTTTATTTTGATTGATGAATTGAGACCATATTCATTGATGGTAATATCTGTTAGGTATTGGCTTATCTTTCTCATATTATTTTCCTGTTGTTGATTCCTTGTCTTTCTCCTCTGTTTGCCCTGCCAGTTGGTTTCTTTCTATTGATGTTTTTTGTGCTTATGGTCTTCATTTTCTTTTTCTAATATATCCTTAGAGCATTTTGGAGAGCTAGTAATCATGCATTTCTTAAGGTATATATTTTTTTGTCATGGAAATATATCTTATTTCTCCATCAATTTTGAATGATAGTTTTGGGGGTTAATCAATCTGGATTGGAGATTGTTTTGCTTTTAGGGCTTGAAATACTTCATGCCAAGCTCTCCTTGATATGAGCACGTATGTCGAGAAATCTGCTGAGATTCTGATGGGCTATCTTTTACAGGTGATTTGTTTCTTTTCTCAAACCACTTTTAATACTCTTGTCTTCTGCTGAATTTCTGGAATCTTGCCTATTATTAGGCCTTGCTGTAGATTTATTTTGGTCATGGAGATTTGAAGTTCAGTATGCTTCACTTTTTTGTTTGTCACATTCTTTATACATGTTTGGGAAATTTTCTGCCATTATTTCTCAAACAGTATTTTTTTTATAGCATTTGCATTATTTCCAGCTTTCTTCTTGATTCCATTCAATCTTATGTTGTTCTTGTTTGCTTCATCTTACAGCTGTTGGATTTTTTTTCATACTCTCTTGCTATTTTTAAGATATCTTTTTGTGGTCACTGCACGTAATCTTGTCATCTATGTTTGTCTTCATTCAATCTGTTGTTTACATTCGATGAAGTTTTTAATTTGGATTTCTGTTTGTATTTGTTTCATAGATTCCATTTCTTTCCTATTTTGAGCATTGGTGGTATCCATCTTTTTTGCTAATCTCCTCTTTCTTTTTAATCTGTATGGGCCATAATGTCTTTCATGTCAGTCAACATTTTTTTACCTGAAAGATTATTTTTATATACGTCTTTCCATTTATTTTTTCACTTTTGTTTCTATCATTTCAGAAAGTTCCTGTGGGTGACTTCCAATTTCCTATGTCTCACTATGATCTGGACTTGTCCTGGATGGACTGGAGGTCTAGGGTTGCATTTTGCTGCTGCATATTGTCATTTTCTTTTCCATTTTTTTGTACTGGTACTGAAAGTCAAACCCATGACCTTGCACTTTTCAGGCACATGCTGTGCTGCTAAGCTATATCCCCGGCTCTGCAACTCTTTATTTTCTATTTTGTTTTGTTTTCTGTGTTGATGTCTTTTTCTTATGGTATATAGCTTTATCACTGGTATCAAAGCTTCCCTAGGGAATGTCTGTTGCTCAGGGATGTCTTCTAGATGTAGGGTGACTCTTCGTCTTTGTGTCTATCCCAAGAACCTACCTTTCCAATTTTTTAAGTATGAGAAGTTGCTGTCTGTTTGGCTCAACATCCTGTTTCTTTGTACTGGTCTACAGTGATGTTTATGACCCCAGATAATCACAGTGTTTTCACACAAGCGGGGAAAACTGATTATAGAAGGTATCCTGGCTAAAGTAGTACAGTTAGTAATAACAGTAGCATCAAGCACTGTCCAGCTGCTGACAAACTCTGGTAACTATTAACCTGATATCTTTAACCATAGGAGCAGATTCTACAGTTATATAATAAAATCCAATAACTTCAGGAACTTGCATACAATAATTTTCCTCTTAGTAGAGTGATGTTACCCTGTGTAATGTGACTTAACACGGATAGACAAGACATTAGATCAATGAGGTCGACTATAGGAGGAGCAAGATTGGAGGCCAAAGGATCATCATTCAAGTTTTGGGAAATGAGAACACAGGAGAGAAAGGATGAAAGAGAAAGCAAAAGGTAAGAGACAATGTTCACTCAAATGAAAATACCATAAAAATCAAGAGAGATAGTTGAGAAAAGAGAGAAAGAAAGTAGAAGAAAACATAAAGGAATGAAATCTAAATAGTAAAGAAAAAAAGAAGGAAAAAAAACCAAAAAGACTGTAAAAGGAAAATTAATCAAACAAATAAAGAGAAGGAAAGAAAAGTAGTAAAATTCCTCTGGTGCCCACGGTTCTGTGGTAGAGTCCAAGTCCAATTCCAAAAATGTTCTGTGTACTTAGGCCAAGTTTGCAGCAGGCTTCATGCTGAGAATGGGGCTGACCTTGGTCTCTAGATTTGGGGACTTAGACGTACTGAGCCCTTTGATATCGAATGGCAGCCCCACCTGCCCCCTTCTGTTCTGCATGTCTGCGTGCTGGAGCACAGAGCTGGTTCACCTCACTCACCTTCTGCTGGGCCATATTCTCACTGCTGCTTTGGACTTTTCCATTCCGCTGGTCCCGCCTGCTGGCATCTGCCCATGCCAGCACCTACCTCATCTGGTTCCACCCGCCCTTACCTACATTTTTACTGTTCACTTCATTCTAATTTAAGATTACAGTCATTAAATTTGATTCTGGATATAAAATCCATGCCATTTTATTTAATATTTTAGAATATTTCTACTTATTTTAAAGTCCATTATACAGCAATCACAATATATTGTGTCTATAACAAATATCTTGTTATTTATCAAACATTCCATTTGATACATTAAAATTGTGTGAATTATAGGATAATCTATATAGAGTTATATGTGTTCCAATTATTTCCAAGCACTGATTTTAATTTGGGTTTCATTCTTTTATACAGTACACATGATACTCTAGCTACTATTAAATGTATTTCAATATTATGGGAAGCATATTGTAAATATGAAACTGGTTAATTAAACATATTTTTTTTTGAAGAACAACATTTTAATTTCCAAGGTCTTCGAAATAGAAAACACCTAATTGAATATTTGCTTGTGTGATCCCACTTGATCATCTATCCTTACATATAAGGTATATTTTCTTAGAGCCATAATGCCAATAAATAAATACTTGCCCAAGAAATTACAATAACTTAGTAAATGTCACAGAGTCAGCATAGCAAGAATGTTCTTTCCATACCCAAGGTTTTAGTCACTCTGTTTTCCTCATATGAAAGTGGTTAATATCTCGTTTTCAAGAATAACAAATATTTCAACTGCCTTTTAATTTTATTATATAACATGTTGGCATAGATAATGCTGCTCATTCATTAAAATGAATAATTATGAAACCTAGAGAAATAAATTGAAGTTTATTAAGCGATATGCAGTAAGTCATAGTGACATTTATTAGACACTGCAAAGTAAGTTAAAATTTCATTATGAAAAACACATTTATATTTTAACTTCATAAGTTATTCTTAAAAGTTCAACACCATGATTTTCTTTTTATTTACCTAATTCAAATCCCATACACAACAGGTAATGGTAACATAAAGGTGTGTTACTAAAATCAATAGCGATGAAAATATATTTAGAAATTCTAATGACAGCAACTATCTGATACATATCTCAGAAATAAAAATAGAATTGTCGTAGATATTAATAATACCTTTGATCCCTCCATGTAAATTTTTTAATATTTTGAGATATGTTTTTATTGAAATTGAAACTGAAGGAAAATGCACTTTTTACTGAAATAACAAAAAGCTGCTTATAAAATGAATAACTATTTTTGAATAAGAGATTATGTTTTCAAATGGAGTAGTGGGCACATTAAGTGCAGTTAATTTACACTTTTCTGGAAGCTATGATCAAAATGAATATGTTTTTCCGGCAATGTTACTGGATATACACTTACACCACATGCTTATTTAAAATATGCATGCCTCTGTATTTGCTTATATATTTCTTCCTTTGACATTACTGTTTAATCTTTATGTACTAACTTAAAATTCTCAACATCAACACTTCATTCCTTATCAGGCCGTTAAAGGTCTCAATTATATGTAAGTTTTAAGAAAATGTAGGAACTATTGGAAGCAAATTTAAAAGCAATTAACACTTATTTTCCCCTTTCCTAAAGGTGAGTGAGAAGGTTAATCATGAGAGAAAGGGTAAAAAGAGAGAGGCAGGAGAGGGTCATGGAGTAGCATCTTTTTAAAAAAAAATACTTAGCTAACACTACTACTAATAACAATGTTAATACCATTTTTTAAAACTTATTTTTTTCATTTATGTCTAAAACTAGTTCATATTTCATTAATATAGGGTGCTAAACAACAAATTCAACATTTATATATCTGGTTCTTGAAGGAATAACATAAAGAAAAGAAGAAAACAATATTTTCAATACAGTAAATAAATTCAAAAGACATGTTTTAAATACATTCTGCTGCTAATGAAATTTTTTTCTAATATTCATTTATTTAGTATTTTATAATTCCAGAAGACTTAAATATCATTCACTGGTATCATTCATTGTCCAGAGTGATGAATACATTTTTCGAGCACTGCTTCATCCGAGGGGCCACGTAACTGACATCTGGTAAAAGGATACAGGAGAAAGCATTGTGTTCAGCTGCATGTTTAAAAGACATAATCTTTCCCTGCTCCTTCTTCCTTTATAAACAGACACAGTTAAAGCATGATTACTGATAAATATTCGTATTTCATTTGCAAAGTGCATATACAAGGTGGTTTATGTTTTATCTCCAAGATAAAAGATTCATTACAAAATACATACCACAGTATCCCAGAGTTTCAATGATTTGATTTAATAATTTTTTGACTTTATGATGATAGTGCAAATTCTTAATTTTGCTCCCATCCTGGACTGGTGATATGTAGTAAACCTGTAAACCTGGGCAACATTGCTAAAATGCAGTTTCCAGTGAGCCCCACCATCACAAGGTTAGACAAATAGGATTTAATTTTTTTTTTCTAGATCCCTGGTCCTTGTCTTTTTGAGACAGGGTCTCACTATGCTGTTCAGGCTGGCCTTGAGCTCACTTTGTAGCCCAGGCTGGTCTCGAATTCACAAGGATCCTACTGTCTCAGCCTCCCGAGTGCTGGGAATACAGGCGTGAGTCACCACGCCTGGCATAGGATTTAATTTTCATCCTCCTTGGAAGATTCTAATGCCTGAGGATTGGAGAGGGGCCCGGAGGTGGTGATGCTAGCACTGGAAGTGACTGTAAATATAGATTATTATTAACATAGGTTTGACTGCTCAGAGACCATAATAAATCATTGCTTTAAGACTCAATATCAAAGCCGTATCAGTGAGTGGCAAGTGAAAATTAAGCTGCATATCGTGGCAGTCTTTATAGTGACAAGAGAGTTGATGTACTTCAGTGGTACAGCTACACCTGATAGCTGGCTTTAAGTCACTGTGCATTCAAATCTGGCCTCGAATATGCAGCAATCCTCATGCCCTGGCTTCTCAAGTGCTGGGATGATAGAAGGGCGCCACCGTGGCCAATGCTTGTTTTTGTGTTATATATTTTTCTGGAGGATATGCATGAAGTTATGCTATGTGTACTTTTGTTCCCAACAAGTACTACAACTGCAGAACAATTCTTGTCTTTGAGTCATTACATGTCAGCATACCTCAGTTGCTCAATTTCTGTTGGTATATGCCCTGCCAGAGTGCCTGCTGTAACTGAGTGGTTTTTTGGTTCTCCATTTGCGTTAGAGTTCACATTTGAATGTGTTGTACCCACTATTTCCTCTATAGAGAAATAATGGCCATTTTGAAAAGTGTGTTTAAAATTATCAATCACAGTATATACTTTTAATTCAGGGCTGCTCATGCAGCTCTGTGAGGAGATGGAGACAAAGCATACTTTCTTCTCTTACATACAGAAGTGATATGACTTTCTAGAGTATGAACACTGGCTAGATGTTGTGAGTTCTTAGATCCAGCCATTCGTGAGATACCTTTTAGAAAAAACGGCCACTACTGATGGCACATTTCAGTGACACAGGATCGGTCACAAAATATGAAGAGTGGGATAGATCTTTTGGAAGTGGAAAGGGGATCTTGAGCTGGAGGGAGGGGGAAAAAGAAGAGGGGGAGAACATTAAAATATGTGAAGTACCTGCAGTATACTGCAAATGTGTTCTAATAGAGAAAAATTTTGTTTACTTATGTGACATATTCTATCTGCTCAACAAAATCTGTCAGTTCAGGGGAGAATGTCAACTGTGTTTAAATAGACAGATAAAGTGGATGCATTCAAAGTCAAACTGGAATAATGTGTATGACAAGATTGGGATTTTTTACATTTATTAAACATTAGCAGAGATTTTTGAAAGAGATTAATCTGGGGCTTTCTTCTAGTTGGTGAAGATCAACTGAGTTTTTGAAAGTTTCAGGATTATATGCCAACCACAAAAAGACAAGAAGTTGAGGAAGAATGTATTCATGACATATTAGTAAATAAACTAGATGAATTGATTTAGTCTGTGTTAGAGGAGGATCAACTTCTTGAGATTGCAAATGAGAGTGTCTTTAAAAGTGTATTTGAGGCAACTTCAAATCTTCATACATTTTAAATTAAACCAAGGGAGAATATCCTGAAATTGTCACAAAAATACAGGAAAGCTTGTTTACATTTCCAATATCCAATATCTGTAAAGCAGAGTTTTCCTCAGTGACCGCAAGCAAAACAAAATTTATGGTGCACACTGGACCTATGTAACGCACTGCATATGTTACTTTCTCCCATCACCCCTAGATGTGATGGTTTAGTGGTAGCAAAGCAAGTGCAGGGATTCTGAATTATGGTAAATTTTATAATTTCATTACTCCAAAACCAATCCCTGCTCCCAGTCTGTGCAAAAATTGCCCACCATGAAACGAGGCACTACTGACAAAAAGTTTGGGAATCCAGCTCTATAGTGTACTGAGCTACTGTGCTATGACGTCTAGAAGGGTAAGCATACAGTAGTAAATGTGATTGGAACTTATGATATTTTCAAATTAGATGAACTTTTCAAGATGTAGCCACATATTAGGTATAGAAGAGTCTTTAATTAGCAGAGAAATATAAATTATG
>RJWT010046750.1:0-11405 GCA_004365215.1 Cuniculus paca | reverse complement strand
GGGGGGCTCAGCACAAAGAGAAGGGAGGACAGGCTGGGTGGGGTGCGAGTACCACACTCCTCCAATACGGACAGGGCTGGCGAGGTTCTGCCTTCCAGGAGCTTCAAGATCTTGGCGACTTGAGCTGACACTAGGCTTCCAAAAATAACCAGGGTAGGAAGTAAAGGAGCTTGAACAGATTCTGTAACATGCCCATGAGGTTACAAGTCTGCAGTGCTTAATTAAATTGTTATTGTTCAAGATTCTTCATGTGAACCCACTTCTGGCACAACAGAAATCCAACTTTCCCTATCAAACAGGACTTCCCGTCCTCTTTTGGAGCCTTGTGAGAATGGGAATACCATTTCCTTCCTGAGAACTCCACCCAGCTCCTCTACTCCCCACCACTACTACCTGGATGTCCACTTGGACCTCCTTGTAGCACTTGCACTGTCCCTAAAGCGTCGTTTTCCCTCTGCTCTCAGACAGGATGCATTGTTCCTATTACAAACAGAGTCGTTCTTCCCTCTCCTCCTGACTAAAAGCCTTAGGACCTATGATCTGAGCATATTTGGGGCTGAAACTCAATCCTTGCACCTACAGCCTGACAATTTACCTCACCACCTAGGTAAATCTGTAGGGAAGTCTAGGGAAGAAGAGACTCCAAACCTGGGGTAATTTACAAAGATTTAGACATTTAAGGATACGACAAGAATGAAATTAGAGAACATTATCTTAGCAACACAAATACATTTATAACTAACATTGATTAGTCAATTACTCAGAGCTTTACTGTGTCCCTGACTGTCTAAGTTCCACAAACAAAAACAACAACAATTACAAAGAAAAAAAATGGCCTTGACTTCAGGTATATAAGCCAAAAGCCATATAAGGTTTAGGTGAGCAAATAGTTCTAGGAGGTAGTGATTTAGCTAATGGGATAGAAGCATTAGAGATGCTATATAGTAGGCTCTCACTGTATAACAGGGAGCCCTGGGCACCCTTCCAAAGTGTAGCATGGCCTTTGTTTCAGTGAAATGATGCTTTTCACTCAGCCAGACTCAGAGACTGTGCTCAAAACTCCCACCAACATAGATGGTGTTTTTGTGTGTATTAGAACAGGAGTTGGTAGCATATAATTTGGCAAGCATATAATTTGAGCAAAGAAAAGAGATATACCACAACACACAGCTTGGGTAAATGGAGTTCAGTCCCCACTCTCCCCCTAGCCAGGGGTTCCAGTGAAGCCCCCAGCCTATAAAACCTCACCCAACAGCCCAGGTAAAGCTTTGAAATTTTCTGCCACATGACACATGTTGAAGAAAGAAAACAGAATAAAGTTAATTTCTGCCTTAAGAAAATAGGTCTCCCTGTAGACTGATGTCCCCTGATCTCATCAACACCTTACCCTGTCCCACCCTAACTTACCACCAACCACCAGTCCCCAAATTTAATAACCACTGCCCTTGTAGGCTTGAAGAAGTCATCTGCTTCTTGTCAGCCTCCCACCTCCATGTCCTGTTGCTCAGATGGCATCCCAGATAAAAGTTATTCTGGAGGCGAAACTGTTGAGTGAAACACATCAGTTCCCCTCCTAATCTTGCAACCTCCCCGTCATTTTTCATATTGGACAGACTTGGGAACAGACTTGTTCTATCATTTTTAAAACGTCTTTATCTCCCCTCGTCTATAATATCTTCACTTCCCCACAAAAAGATATATTATTCTATCATTTTTGGAATATCACTTCTTCCAGGAAACTGCCCGTCTCTAATGTTCTTGACCACAGCATGACATGCATCACCTTCTACTGTAGAGACCTGCTGACTTACCTGTCTCCTCTCCTAGGACACAAGGAAACTGGGAGCCAGCAGGGCACAATTCAACCCATAATATGTCTCTGTGACCTGGCCAACATTCTCAGGCAGGTAATTTTACCCAACCTACCTAGTAATCCATGACACAGGTAGTTTAATTCCCATTTGTTGTAACACTGGGAGACCACAACTATGAGATATTACAGGTGGAGATCATGAAGCCGTTTGGTACTCAAGCACGTGGGCCTCCATCACAAACAGCCAGCACCCCATGGTGGGACAGCAAGGACTTGGATACAGGTGGACCTACAGATACATGGCCTCTGTTTCCTTAGCTGTTAAATAAGGGCAGTGACAGAACCTTGCCTTCTTGTCATTTGGGATCGGAGTCAAGTAAAATGCTTACTGTATAACGTGTAGCACACAGATAGCTTAACAGTCGGTTGATATCATCATGGTATCGCTCTAACTAGGTCTACCCAAGGAGAAACGCCAGAGTCAGCACCACAGTCTGGTAGGAACAAGCATGAGTCTGTGCTTTCTCTCTGTGGAGGGTGAGCCTTTAAAAGCCATTGCACTCGTAGGTTTGAAGAAGCCATCTGCTTGCTTCAGCCTCCCACCTCCAGGCCCTGCTGCTCAGATGGGATATTCTGAACACACAGCAGTGCCCAGGAGCTGCCAGCCAGGACACCATCCCCTCTGCTCTAGTACTCCATTGACACAGCTCACTGTATCTGTCCCTTCCTCACATAGTCACCACTGTCACTGTTTCACAAAGGCAGGTGACAATGAGGCTACATTAATGTGACCACGAATCACAGAAATGCCATAGGAAGCCTTTTAGGCAAAGATATCCTAAGCAGGAGAGTAACTAGAATTGAGTTCACGAAATCCCCAAGAGACGAAAACCCATGCAGTCTTTGGAAACATCTTTCAGGAACTCCCAGTCTTACAGTCCTAAAGTTCACATCTAACCTATGTGTTTCTTTTGTTCTTAATTCCTTTCTCCTTCCCTTTCCTTCTCTTCTTCCTTTCCCGCTTTCTTTTTTGCTCATGGTCATCAAAACTTGGCAGCATGGTTGTCAAGTAAACGAGTGCAACCACTGTGGAAATCAGTGTGGAGAGTCTTCAAAAAACTAAAACTAGAAATTCCATTTGTGCCAACTATTCCCCTTCCAGGTATCTTACCAAAACATCATATTACAGTGATCCACGCATGCCCATGTTTAGAACAGTACAACTCATAACTACATTTGGAAGCAGTCTATATGCCCAACAATAGATGAACAGATAATGAAAATGTGATATTTACATACAACGGAGTACTTCCTTTTTACCTTGGAGTTATTTTAATCACGTCTTAAAAGGAGCACATGATACTCGTGTATCATATTAGAACAACTTTTAATATAGGTAAGAAAAAAATGTGGGCTCTAAATTCACTGATACAACTCATGTTTTAAAAATGAAAAAGGTAAATTTAAAAAGATGAAAAGTTCTGGACATAGATATTGGTGATAGTTAATAAGCACTGTACATGTGTTAATGCAAGAGAGAACTTTAAAACGCTTAAGAGGGTAAATTATGATCTAAATATTTTACCAGCATGTAAAATACTTAAAATTAAAATATTTAAATTTAATTTAATTGGAAAAAAGTTTATTCCTTAGCAGGCAAGAAAAAGAAAATGGATCTATGAATGAAAATGTTTCATACTCCTTAGGGCTTTTCTTTTTTTTTAACATGGTGTTCACTACTGTGTGAGCTTATTCCAATTTCTTTGATCCTAAAATGTTGGCAGACATTGACACTATAATAAAAATGTGTTCAAAGGCATTCTTCAAATTTTCTCAAAATGTTTTGTTCTTTGTAAGGGCAAGAGTCCCTTTAATAGGCTAGGAACAGACGCAAGCCTCTCAGTGAAACAGGAAAGCATCTCTTATCAGAGGAATACAGAGTGAAGGTCTTGGCTCCTTTGGGTTTAGAACAGCAAAATACTAAAATGATGCTGTGCCTGCCCCCAGGAAGGAAGCGGGAGCCTGAGCTGTTAGGGAACAGTGTCCACCTGATTGGCTTTGGGATCTGCTCAGAGGATTGGTGGAAGACACTGGTGGATGGCTCTGAGTGCATCATGGAGCCACGGCCCTGGGCTCTGGGTCTGGTCCCTCCCCTCCCTTGCCTTTGACACTGTCCCCCTGCTCTGCTTCCTGGCCATCTCGAACTAAGCATCTTTGTTCCACCACGCCCTTCCGCCATGATGTTTCTGCCTTGGAGCCAGGCAATCAAGACTGTTTATTGAACTGTGAGCCAAGTTAACCCTCTCCTCTTTTTTTTTTTTTTTTTTTTTTTGCGGCACTGGGGATTGAACTCATGACCTTGTGCTTGCCAGCCAGGCACTTAGACCACTGAGCTAGATCCCCAGCCCTGGTGTTTTTGAGACAGGGTCTCACTATGCCGTTCAGGCTGGCCTTGAGCTCACTTTGTAGCCCAGGCTGGTCTCAAACTCACAACGATCCACCTGTCTCAGCCTCCCGAGTGCTGGGATTACAGGCGTGAGCCACCACACCCGGCTCCCTCTCCTCTTTAAGATGTGGGTGTTGAGTATTGTGTCTAACAGGAAAGCTGACCAATACAGAGATCTTACTTGGTGCGAGCAAACAAATTGGTTCAAACAAACACCCCAAGAGGATTGGAAATGAAATAATATAACACTTCAGTGAGAATCCATAGCCTTGATACCTTGACCCTGAAGTGGCTTATTCCATTTATTCCATCTTTCTTTGAAGGCACTGTAATAGGTATTTTCTTACAAATTAGGGAAAAGTCATCAGTAATCTATGAAGAAATACTGTCCCCATTTAAAAGCTTTTAGAGGTTGAAAGAGGTTAAATTCCCCATTTACTGTAATTGATATCAGTACCTGGTCAGGGTCCTTGAATCAGATGTGCTCCTAATAGCACCATGTTTTTGATAAAGCACAGGACTAGATATGTGCAAGTGAGGTATCCATCTCTCTCCCCAGTCTAGAGCTTTTGTCACAGTGCCTAAAGGTAGGACCTCACTTACTGCCCATGTGTACTTAGAAGACAGCATGGCACCCAAGCCTAGATTGGTCCACCTGTTGTCCCCTCTGTGATTCAGTGTGCAACCCATTCACCGAGGATTCCTTGCTAAGCATCCACTAAGTTTTCTGTGCATGAAGCCTTGGGAGGGAGCCCTGGGGTGCAGTGTGAGCAAGGTCAGTGATACAGCACAAGCCACGTCTGCTCCCAGGAACCTCCCAATTTGACAGGAAAAAGAACGAAATGTGAACACAGGACACTGCATGTCTTAGTCTGTTTCCTGTTGCTATAACAGAATACCTGAGACTTGGAAATTTACAAAGAAAAGATTTTTTTTTAGCCCATGTTTCTAGAAGTGGAAGAGCATGGTGCCAGCATCTGCTCAGCTTCTTATGGGGGACTCATGGTTGAGGGGCAGAAGGAAGTAAAAGGTCAAACCCCCATGATGGAGAACCCATCCCCATGAAGAAGACATTAATCCACTCATAAGAGTGGAACCTCATGACCCCAAATGAATCTTAAAAGCCCCACCACCTCTCAACACCTTAGAGGCCAAGTCTCAGTATGAGTTGGGTCAGAACAAGTCATATTTAAACCACAGCACTATGGTATGCAAGTGTATTAGTTATCCACCATTGCTGCAATAAAGTACCTCTTCACACCTGAAGATCTTTAACTTGGTCATACCTGCAAAGTCTCTTTGTTGGGTAAGGTGACTATTTCCAGATCTACAGACATAGATATCTTGTGGGGTCATTACAGTGGTACCTTGGCTCACACTTTTATTTGCAAACAATTTGGTTCATAAACAAAAGCACTGGGAAAAATTTTTTGTTTGCTTGCAAACTCTGCATCATGTGATGAACACAACCAGGACCATCTTTTTTTTGGCACAAACATGAACAAGGTCATCTTCCCCAGATTTGTGAAATGAATTGCTTGTGAATTGAGGTACCACTGTATTCTGTTCTCCTTACCAATCCAGTTTGTCTGACACAAGCCATGGAGGAGCTAGACTCAACTGAAGCCCTTCTTAGCTTTTAAAAAAATGAAATAAATCCCTTGTTAAAGTAATCCAGCCTAGCACTACCAAATAACAGCAAATCCTTAATAATCTTGAATTCTGCATCATTAGTTACAGAAAAGTAATAGATTTGTGTTAGCCAGCAAAGTAGGCATAAAAGTCTTTGGGCACTGCTATGGATTAAAAACTGGTGGTCAACTTGGCACCAGCTGAATTAAATTGGCATGGTGCTGCATTTAGACAACCCACCTTAGGAAGTTTGCCAGAATAAAGAGAGACATGGAGAGGAAGAGTGGAGGCGTTGTGGGTTCTCCTAAGTGCTGCTGTTTGGAGCCATTGGTTCTCCTGGAGGAGCTTGTCAGACTGGCTCCCTAATATGACTTTGGCCATTATCATTGGAGGAGCTCGGGACCTCATCATTGAGAGTGGCTGTGGTTCACTTTGGGGAGCTCTGGTCCTTAAGCTGAGCATTGCTTCCTGGCTCCAGAGGGGCAGATGGTTGCTGTTGAAACTCCAGGAGAAGTTGTCACGCTGGCTTCCTGGCATGTACTTGACTGTTCTCATCATCGGAGGAGCGCAGGACCTTGTTGTTGCTGAGGATGGTTTGGTACTTTCTGGGGAGCCCTGGCTCTTATTTGAGCATTGCTTCTTGGCTCCACTGTAGAACCCTCAACCTACTAGCACAGATCCTTCATCCTGCTGGCATAGACTTTCTAGCTTCCACTGCTGGCCTTTGGACCTTCTCAGAACAGACTCTGGTGTTGTGGATAGATTTCCTGCACTGTCTTGTGTCTAACACTGGGTAACCATCATAAATAGTACTATAAATTCTGTGTCCTGATTATAGTCTTTCTCCCTGTGACCCCTGACTATAACAGGCATGAAATGGCAATTTCTCAAAAAAATTAAACATAGAATTAACATAGGAGCCAGCAATTCTCCTTCACAGAAAAAGTGAAATTAGGGACATGAATGGATATTTGTACACTCATGTTCACAATAGCACTGTTCTCAACAGCCAAAAGCTGGACACATCCAAGTTATCCAGAAAGGATGAATAAATAGATAAAATGGGATCTATTCATACAGTGGAATATCACTCGGCCTTTAAAAGAAAGGAAACCCTGGCACATGCCACAACATAGATGAACCTAAAGACATTACACTAAAGACATTAGACCAGTCACAAGAGAACAAACGCTGCATGATTTCTCCTATAATGTGCCTATGGCAGTCAAATGCACAAAAGTAAGACACAGAATGATGATTACCAGGGGCTGGGGGAGACAGAAAGGGGTTATTTAATGGGTACAGAGTTCCAGATTTGCAGGATAAAAGAGTTACAGAGATGGACGGTGCTGCTAGTTGCACAACAACGTGAACATATTTAAGACTACTGCAGTGACACTGAAACATAGTTAAGATGGTAAGTTTCATGTTGTGTACATTTTACCACCATTTCAAAAATTCCTTGTGCATTTTTTCTTATTTCAATCATGGATTAAGAAATAAAACAGAAGTACTAAAAAGAGCCACTTTGATGAGGTAAAGATTCTTTTCATGAATTCTTGCTTTTTATCAAAATCTATATTGGTCAAACATCTATACTGATCAAAGTGGTCAGACAAGACAGAGGTCATGAAACATGCTTTGTTCTGCCTTGGAATCCAAGCAAGTGTTCCTCCTCTTTGCTCTGTCACTTTCCACTTGTAGGTCTCCGCCTGCAGTCAGCTTCCCAGTGGCTCTGTGAGAGCTCAGCAGTGCCCCCTGTATCTTGTGCTATAGTTTTTCCATACCATCAATCCAGCCCCTCATGGCACATGGGTATGCAAGGTGACATGCCTACCATCTGCTGTTATTCAGGGACTCACAGAGCTCCAATCTTAAGGTTTACCCCATAAATCCAGATGACTTAGCTGCAGTTCTCTGCATAACGTGCGTATTCCTAGAAAATTAAATTTCCCTGAAACATTTCCAATTTTCAGTCAGTGCCTCTATCCTGTCCTGCTCCTTGTTGAAAACAAGGACTCAAGTCTTACTAAGGCAATGCATCGACTTAGTTCACAACCCAACAGGGAGGCTCAAATACCTGGAAGGAAGTAGGCACAGCTTCACAGAGTTGAGTACCATCCCAAGAGTTCCTCAGGCCCTCAGAGGCCTCCGGAGGGACAGGTACATGGGAATCTAAGGCCAATGTCACCCAGACAGTTGCACAGATACATAGAGGGTCAAAGGGTAAAGACCAGATTCTGAGAGTGGGAACTACTACACCCTAAAAGGCAATTAACAAGTCTGTGGATAAAACCATAGAGCTTATAATAGCTCAACACAACCCATAGATAGATAGATAGATAGATAGATAGATAGATAGATAGATAGATGCAAAAGTTCAACAACAGGAGCAATTATAACATAATCATGTTGTTATTAATAATAAACTTGGGACCTAGTTAAATCCAATCAAGAATATGTGTTGAGGTCTTCATTTTCTGTTGCTGTAACACAATATGACAGCCTAGATGCTTATATAAAAAGAGTTTATTTAGCTTACTGCTCTGAATGTCTAAGAACATGCCACCAACTTTTTCCCAGCTCTAGTGAGGGCCTCATGGCCAATGGCCTCACAATGACCAGAGTGAGAGGGATCCCAGGGGAGACAGAAGCCAGAAAACAATGAGGGGTGCAGCTGCTTCTGTAAAAACCCTATCTCAAGAACTGACTGGGACACGACTAGGCTCCACCTCCTACAAGTCCTAAACCCTCAAGTTATACCCCAGCCATGCTGTTGGGCTTAGGATTTAACTCAAAAATAACATACCTTAAATCAACATTTTTCTGAACCTAGGATAGACCCAGTGTCTTTCTTTGTGGAATTTAGAAAAAGAGGAGTAAATTTGTGTCTCTGAGAAAAGAGCCCACAGAAGAACTCCTACCTGCTCAGCAAGTGGAACAAAAGTCATGTTCTAATTCCATGATCATCAAGGACGGTTCCAGCTGTGACTTGGTTTGTGACATAGACTCTCCTGCGAGCATGTGGAATGGAGTCGAGTCCCATCATCCTTGTATAAAATGGGAGAGGGGCCAAGGCTCGGCGCTCCCTCTCTGCTATGGACAAGGTACCTGTCTTTGAGTGTGTGTTTTTACTTCTCTGGGTCTCAGATTCTTGGACTAAATTAGAACAAACATCTCCTTGAGTATTCCACAAATAACTCTGAGCACTCCCCCTCCACTAGTAGTTATGTTTTTCACGGTGACTAAATGAACTTTGCATTCTCCTTTTATCAATTGTCCTCTCCTGAGTTTGATTGAGCTAGGCCACTTCCTCTGATTCTGGTTATTCTGGTGAAAATGATAAAATTTTAATTCCTGAATTTATCAGCCCAAAAGGAAAGCCCCACCTCCTGGAGAGGCACCCAAGAGTTAGTCCTTCGGTCTTTAAGTTCCTCAAATGCATAAGTTCCATCCTTTTTCATCTGCAAAATAAAAATAAGGTCAAACTTCAGTTTGCAAAGAATGATTGTTAGACAGAAAAAACTTTATGAATTATACATTTGAGTAAATAAAAGTTATGCTACTCATTTATTTTCCAAGTGTTGCTGGGTTGCAAATTTATACTCCCAGGCAGATAGGAAGAGAAAATGTAGTCCTTTTAGTTTGGATCTGTCTATAACTGGTCTGTTTTTTCTTCCTGAGCTACCACATCTCAGGTGGCAGAGGAAGGATAATTAGTGCACAGACTGATTTTTAGTCTTAAATGTGGTAACTTCAGCACTTCCTTTAGTATTCACTTTTGGAGGAACTGTATCTCAGTTTCCTGTTTTCCAGGTCCATCTTCCAAGACGGTATCTGGTGTATGGAGAGGAGACCTCTCATGACTTCACAGTGGCAAAACAAAAAGATGTAGGAACCCAAGGACTAACTATCCTCAGCCCTTTGGCTGTCTTGGCCAATATGGCACCAAGGTAGGGTAGACTCGATCCTGTCTGTTGGATCCATCAGTCTGCTGATGATGTCTGAGCCTCACAAACTGTGGCCATTCTGTCCCACTGACTCAGCCTTCTCTTAGCTATCACTAGTGAGACCACCGAATCGGAGACTTTGTCCAGCAGTGGGATCCTTCATCTTACCACAGTGAACCCCGCGGAAGACTCATGCCTCACCGTTCAGGATTTATGCCATGTGGGAAACAAGGTAAGGACAAGAGGGCTTTGAAGATTCAATCTGTGTCCAACAGCAGCACGCCACCATGCAGCATCACCCTCCCCTGGCTAAGTCCCTGCAGAGCACTTTCTCCAATGCACCTAACAGTGAGCAGAGAACGCATGGGTCACCCTCTGCCCAGTCATGTATCTCCAGGGTTGTGATGCCAATGTAACAGCAGGCTCTCTAGGGATTTGATACGTCTGCCAATTACCACAGTGTGAATACTCTCACCGTGTCCAACTCAGGAAGTTTCTATTTAACAATACATTTGCAAAATACTTGAAGTTTCAACAATCAACTCTTGAAAGCTGTTAAAGACAGTTCCCACACACTACTATCTGACATTCTCAGTCCTCTCCACCATAACAGAAAACCAGCTACCTCTCCTGTCCCTTATTCCCTAATTTTCCTTTCATTATCTCCCAGGATGAGAAGGAATGCATTTTCTCTCTCTTTTACCCACAGTAGCAAGCTGTATCTCCAATACAGGCCTCTTCGTCCTCACACTTAGGTACGAATTCTAAGAGCTGACCACCAACTCCCCAACTTCAGGCTTGGTTCTTGAGTTGCTAAACAGGAGCTAAAATATTTTTAAATGTTTCCCTAAATCCTATTTTCAGGCTGTACAACCAATTTTCAATGTCAAAGACTAAGTAGGTGTGCTGTTGTTATTCATACTGGATCACTTCAATTTATCTAACTTCAACCTCTCTGCTGTTTCCTTCTGTCATTTCCACAGACCCATTCAGTTAGTTTCTAAATTTTCGCTTACCCTGTTTATCACTTCTAAAATTTCATTTGATTACTTTTTCTGTTTAGCATAGTATCTTCTATTTCATCACGGAGACTGTGTACCTTTCCATTCATTTCAAGAGGTTTGCTCTTACTACTTGGAGCATTTTTGTAGTCACTAACTTTAAAATCTTTGTCAGATAATTTCAACTTCTGGGACAGCCTTGTTTCAGCATCTGTTGCTTTAGCATTTCCCTAGGCAAGTTGAACTTTTCCTGTGTGCTAATTTTGAATGATTTCTTGTATATGGTGGATGTAGTAAGACTCTAGGTCTTATTTAAACCTTACAGGACATGTTGGTGTTTTCACTTAGGTGGACCAATTGCTCTGTTTAGCAGACTGTTGGTTTCGGGTTGCAAGTTCTACCTTGCCTGCTGATGTGACTTCAGGGTCAGTACTACCTTCAAAGCCCTCAAGGCGCTCATCAGATGGGTCCCACATGTTTGTCTGACAGCGGCGAGTGTGGGCACTGGGTTGTGGTCCTTCCCGATGGTCAGCTCTCCAATATTCTGTCTCGGGTTGGATCTA
>RJWT010046749.1:0-11407 GCA_004365215.1 Cuniculus paca | reverse complement strand
GGGAATCTCAGCATTGTTTTAATTTGCATCTCTCAAATGACCAGTGATACTGAACATATTTTCATATATTTAGTTGCCATTTTCCTCTGAGTTATATGTATTCATCTCAGATGCCCATTTTTGGGTGAGGTCTTTAAATTTGGAGGAGGTCTAAATTTTTCAATTCTTTATAGGTCTAGCTATTAGTCCTTTGTCTGAGGAACAATTGGCTAAAAAATTTTCCCACTCTGTGGGTTGTCTTTTCACTCTATTGGCAATTTCTTTTAATAGAATGAGATCCCAATTATTGATTCTTTATAGTATTTCTTGTGCAATTGGGTTTTTGTTCACGAAATCTTTGCTTACAACTATGTCTTCAAGAGTTATGCCTAGTCTCTCTTCCAGAATATTTAGTGTTTCTGTTTTAATATTTAGATGCATTTCAGTGTGGAAAGCCAGTTTTTCCTGCATTTATTAATGTGGTTATCTTTTGTCCAGTGAATGTGCTTGGTCTCTTTGTCAAAGATAAGGTGGCTGAATGTTTTGAATTGTTTCTGCATCTTCTAATCTATTCCATTGATTCTCAGGTCTGGGTATTTTTGGCTGGCACCATACTTTTTTATCAAAGTAGCTTTGTAGTATAATTTCAAGTCAGGGATTGTGATTCTCCACCACCACCCGGCCCCCTTGCGTTTGTTGTCTAGAATTGTTTTTGCTATTCTAGGTTGCTTTTGGTTTCAAATGAATTTTAGAAGTGTTTTCTCTGGTTCTGTGAGATATCCCAATTATATTTTAATTGGAATTGCATTAAATTTGTATTACAATTTTAAGAGTATAGCCATTTTTACTGTGTTCATTCTTCCTACCCCTGAGTGAGGGATATCTTTCCATTTTCTGATAACCTCTTCAATCTCTTTTTTCCAAATACTGTAATTTCAATGGATAGGTCTTTTACTTCCTTTGTTAGATTGATTCCTAAGTATTTCATGTTCTCAATGCTATTGTAAAGGGTGTTGTTTCCTTAATTTCTCTCTCCATGTGCGTTTGTGTATAGGAATGTTTTTGAGTGTTGACTTTGAATCCAGCTACACTACTGAAATCAGTTATTAAATCTACAAATCTTTTTGTGGGGTTTTGGGGTAAAGACACATATAATTTAGTATACAGTTATTTATAATAACACTGTAACAGATGATTTGGTAAACACCTTCTGTGCCCTGAGCACTATGCCTGGAATGGTTGGCCTCACTTCATCCTCATATTAACACTGTGTCTGTATGTAGCTAGCCCTGTGTTGCAGCAGAGGAAATGAAGGCTTAGAGATTTGAAGTAACTAGCTGTCTTTGTTACTTTTCTCTTATTGCTGAGACCAAATACCTGATGCCCAACATGAAGGAAGGAAAGGTTATTTCTTACAGTTTTTGGAGGTTTCAGTCCAAACTCAGCTGGCTCCAAGGCAGGGTGGTGTGGCTGAGGGGCAGCCATTCATGGTGGCCCACAAGCAACAAGAGTGAACAGGGTAAAAAGAGGGTGGAAAAACACACCTTCTTCCCTCCCTTATACTGTATGCCAGTTCTGCCTCTGGGCGGGTGTAGCACTCACACCATTAATCCCATTGCTAGCCAATGAACCAATCACAAATGCTAGATTCAGCTGCCTCCATGACAGTATCAGGTTTGGGGGTCCATCTAGACAAAAACCATAACACTAGCCTAAAAGCATGCAGCTAGTAAATGTCAGTGCTTTGGAAGTTTGGAAGTTCCTTCCCAGTAACTATTCAGCAATACTTCCTCATCCCATCTGTTACCTCCAGTTGTAACATAAAGGGAAAAGTAAGACTCGAACTGATGATTGTAGATCAAAGAGTGGAATTGTTTAGAATGTGTGCATTTGTTGGCAATAAGCCATTAAATCTTTTACTGATTTCTCAGGGTAGCACACTTTAGTGACACGAGGCATGCATCACTAAAGTAAATAGGCAGAAGGAGAAGCTGAAGCCATATATTATAAAATGCTTTTCAAGTGTGTCAAGAATTTTCATTAGAATCAATAAGAAATTATCCATCATAAAACACAATGCTAGAAAATAAAGGATAGAATATTTAATGAATTATCATAGGACAAATGGCTGAACAAGTAGCAACCACAATTGTAGAATAAGAAGAAGAACCACTCGGTCATGCACCATAATGAGGTGTCAGGACAGTGCCACGAGCTCCTAGGAAACCACCACTGGAAAGTAGGCTTCCCCTGTACAGACTTGCCAGAGATGGGAAGGTAAATGAGCTAGGCAAATCCGAAGACTAACAGATGCCACTGTCTGTAAATAGTAGTTTTGCATTGATGTGTGTTCTCTGTAGAGATTTCTGCTATTGAGAGAGACAGAGAGAGAGAGTGAAAGACAGACAGAGACAGAGGAGGAGAAAGAGAGAATTTTAGTACTTGCTTACTAACAGCACTTGTGAAATCTGCCTATTCAGTGACAAGAATTGCCATAATTGATGCAATATATGTGTTAGGGTTTGTATATAGATGGCTCCCCTAAGCCTCATGTAGTCATGGAAGCGGCTGAATCTAGTATTTGTGATTGACTCGTTGTCTAGCTCTGGGATTGGCGGTGTGAGTTCTGCACCTGCCCAGGGGTGGAGCTGACATACAATGTAAGGTTGCAATGGGGGCCTTTTTTCTCTTTGGCTTGGTTTTGCTCTTGCCGCTTGCAGCCGCCAATGAACGGCTGCCCTCTTTTGCTCTGGCTGCTGCCTTGAAGTGTTGCCCCAGTGCCATGCCACCCTGCCTCGGAGCCAGCTGATTATGGACTGAAATCCCCAGAAACTGTAGGCTAAATAAACCTTTCCTTCCTTCACTTTGGGTGTCATGTATTTTGTCCCAGCAACCAAAAAGTAACCAAGACAATATGCATGCAGGTATTTACTCACATATTTTAAAATTAAAAAGAAAATCCTTAAATGCTGTGTCAAAGTGTATCTGGCATGTCTTCTGGGAAATGTAACAATGACACTCTCTAGAAATAATGTTTGACACTGTTTCCATGGAGTTCAATTTATGACCTTCCTCCAGTTCTGCAGAACCACAAAGCCTACCTCCTCCAGATCCATTTATGGGATTTTTTTTTCCTGTAGCTGCATAGACTCTGAGAAATGTCAGCCCTGGAACTTGGAAACTACTGACAGGACCAAAGTCTCTATCCTTTCTCAGTCATCATATGTAGGTGTCTGCAGTTTGAGAACAGAGGGTAACACTAGAAGTTTTGAACAAAAGTGAATATTGGAAAATAATTTTGTTTGTTAATTTATTATGCACCATGTGTGCTATGAAAGTAGGAGCCCAAACTGAGCCCGAATCTGTGTCTAGCTAGGACAGAATCCAACAACCATTCGAAACAGAGTCTGAAACTCTGCAGCTTCCTTTCCATGAGACTGTGGTCTTAAAGGTTCTACCTGCTGAGGGAAGGGCTTGGTGGAGAGAGAACAGAAAGAGACCTCCCTTTATGCTCCAGTGGCTCAAGGCTCACAGTTGCTAAAAGTCAAGTTAGGTCTGTGTATTAGTCCTTTCATGTTGCTATCACCAAATACTTGACATTGCATGACTTATAAACCACTGAAATTTATTTTATTTTATTTTGCAGGACTGGGAACCAAACCCAGAGCCTCATGCATGCTAAACAAGCACTCTACTTTAAGCTAAATCACCAGCCTTCATAAAAACTTCTTAGCGATCTGGATGCTGGGGAATCCCAGATAAGGATGCTGACATTCAGTGTCTGTTGAGGGCTTTCTGCCTTCACAGGGCAGAAGAGCAGAAGGTAGAAAAGAGCCAAGTGCTATATGAAGGTTGTGTGTAATAAGGGCCCCCATCCCTTTCACAAGGGAAGACCTAAGACCTAGTCACTTCTGAAGGCCGCATCTCTTAACACTACTGCACTGGAAGCCAAGTTTAGCTTATGAGTTTCAGGGGATGCACTCTGACCATGGCAGTTTGCCAGAGTGCTTTATTTCTAGACCTATATTGTTTTATTCTGGGAACAAAACTAAAAACGTCACTCACTCTTCTGAGTATTTTAGACTAAGAAATTTTTACATCTTTCAGGCTAAGGCAGATGGGAGATTTTTAGGCTAGGGAGACTATATTTAAGTGGCCAAGTTGGAAGTGAAGGGAGACAAAACATTAGTTATTTTTAGTTCTTGAAATTCTAGTCCAGATTTTTCAGTAAAGTCAGTGAAGAACTGTGGCAAATGTATATGAAAAGACGATGTAAAGCCAAGGGCAAAGGGGACAAGGGGGTGCAGGCTAAATAATAAGACATTGGTGGAAAGGCACCAACCTGGCAGGGCTGCTGGGGCACGAAACTAGGGGGTTGGGAGCCTAATGCAGTGACATGCTTCTCACAGAGGGCAGGCGATCACTTGCACCTCTTCCAGGACATTGGCACTGGGATGGCCATAGCTGGAATAATGTCACTTCTGAGAAGTGTTCGACTAACATCAGAATTTACAAGATCTTCAGATATTGCAGTAGAATTCGTAAGAAAGACTGTTAAATTACATGGACAGATTACACCATATAACTGAGAAGGGTTTAGAAATTGAACATATTCCCATCACTTTACCCATTATAACTTCATGAACAAAAGAGCCATTTGGTGTTTTGCTGGTTAAACTGGCTGGAGTAGAACTCAGTGAAAGAGGGAAGGTGTAGTTACAAAAAGAGCTCAAAGATTCCCAGTTACTGTGGGTCCAGCTTCTCGGAAAGAATTCAGTACTCTCTGCTATCTTTTAGTGAATAAAGGTGGCTATTTTAGCGTAAATCTGAATGAAGAAATTTTGCAAAGAGGCCTGGGTAAAACTGTTCTTGTTAAAAGGCTGAACTATGATTCCAAAACTTACTGGACAATTCACAGAAAATAACTTAAAGCTGAATTAGCAGCCAGAAAAAAAAAAGAGAGATGGAATATGGAAGGAAGAATCTGAAAAAGAAAGTTATTTGGAAAAATTCAAAGAAATGTGGAAAAAAGAAAATTTAAAAGCAACTGGATCAGATTCCAACTTGAAAAAAGGAAGTTATTATAACAAATTTAGAAAACTTTGAAACATGGAAAGACAGCATGAGTAACTACTCCTTAATACTGAAATTGAGGGAATTTATGAGTTGCTTACATTTTCGCAGGAAAGGGTGATATATTCAAGGTCTAGAGGTGATTCCTCTGAAGAGTAAAATATGTAAACATGGATATTCTTCACTGAGTCCACAGGGAAATTTCCAGAAATGATCAAAGCTGAATTCTAATGGTATCTAATCATTAAAAAGATTATGATTAGTGTAATATCAGAATTAATTTAAACAAAGATGAAGGCAACAGGCTCTTAGAAACAATGAAAGAGTGTAAAAAATTGCCAGGACTGGACTGGGTGGCACAGGCCTATACTTTGGGAGGCTGAGGCAGGAAGCAGCAAAGTTAGATCCCAGCTTGGGCAATTTAGAGACTAGTGAGACTCTGTCTCCAAGTAAAAAATAAAAAGGGTTAGGAGCACAGCTAGGTGTGAAGGCACTGGGCTCAGTCTTCAGTCCTGCCTCACTCCCCACCCCCTTACCAGGATGCATTCGTTCAGTACCATTGTGTGAAGAGAAAACTCCAGTGTCTGGAACTGTGTTATGCTATTTTGAGCAGCTGTATTTAATTTTTGTTCAAAGAGAATATTTGCTTACTTTTCCAATTTTATCAACTTTCATTATTTATAATAAAGGAATCATTTATAAAAAAGTAAAAATAAATAAATAATAAGACATCAAAGATGTTTAGGGGAGTATATTTTCAGCTTAACCCAAACCAGGCATGGGGAAATTCAGGAGCAGGTGCTCACTGCTACACCAGTTAGCGTCTCTGCCGTAGCTCCCTTTCTCTCTCTGCCCACTGCCAACACCCACAGTATGCCCAATTTAACAACTCTTTTACCTTGGATTCCACAATGTAGGGGAAAGTTCAGTGAGAAAGAAAGAGAAACCAATTGGAATGGGATAGGGCTGTTCTCTATATCCCCTTAAGGTTACCAGGCCAGTGTGACTGTACACAGACACACACATACATACTTTTTAAAATGCCTATTGCATTTTTAAAGCAGGTAAGCAGTTAAGAAGAAACAAACTGAGACAGCAGAGAGAGGTACCAGATGTCACTGCCTCTCATTTAGTCATAAAGACCCCCTCCTCCCTCCACCCCTGCCATTCCTTCTGAAGCACAGTGGGAAGCCCCTTCCTCCAGGCTCCCATAGTACTTTGGGGAGATCACACCCTTGTCGTTGTCACACTGTGTTTTATTTTTGAGTTTCTTGGATCCAGGATATTCACCTCCTTTACTGTGTGCCTGCGAGTGAGGTGGGTAGAATGACAGGAGATTTCCAGTGTGTTGTTTATCATAATCTCATGATAAAATACCATGTGACTCATGCTGTATTATAGTTTATACATTGATCTCTATAACAACAAATATTATTTTAACATTAAATAGTGTATAGAGGAGTAAAAGTAAATAATTTGCTGGCATAATTGCGCTCTTAAAATGTTCTAGTACAGGAATCTATGGAAAAGTAAATTGTTAGCGACCTTAAAGAGAGTCAGTCATTAAATCGCGCTAACTGAAACAGTTCATTCAATTTAACTATTTCACTTCTAAAATACTGAATCATGCCATTATGTCTGTTTGTGGTACTCTTCACACCAAAATAATCAATACAAGCACAATCGGTTTCTAATTTTCGAAATGTCCATCTAGATCATTTCTCAAAAGCTGCATTCTTTATGACTCAATATGGCTTTACACGCTAAGATTGATATCTGTAAAAATTATAATAACCTTTTTACAGAAAAAAACTCTAGAACCAAAAGAAAAAAAATACCTGCTCAGTTCAGAGAATATGAAATTTAGTAAGACTCTCATACAATGGCAGTAGAATTCAACCCAAATTCCCAAATCTGTCTAAAATCATATTTTTGTTACCCTCTGCCCCCAATTTCATAAAACTAAATAATGACCAATATAAACTCTAATGAAATTATTAATTATTCGATGTCATATATTTAAAACAAAAGCTCATCCTATTTCAGTTTTTAAAATACATTTTGGTTGAAACTGTATGCTTTCCTAATGAGTTACCCTGAAGATTCATTCTGTCCTCTGTTACAGAAGACAATAGATGCATCTCTTCAAACGCAGCATCGTGTGCCAGCTGCCTTGAACTGGGTCCTGAATGTGGTTGGTGTGTTCAAGAGGTGAGCTTTTTCTTTTTCTTTCTTCTTTTCCTCACACTTGACTTTGTCTTTGTGTTATTTCATTGCCCTAATATTTTGTGCCTCGATGGTGTAGCAAGAAAAAAAAAAAGATAATGCTGAGCATCAGGAAAAATTATTTGATTTTGTGCTGTTGGAAACAGCATATCTGGCTGAATATAAAATTAAATATAACTTTTTATTGGGAAAATTATAATAATTTTGAAATGAAGTGCAAACCATTTTATAGTTTCCATCTGTTCTATAGAGGAAGTTGGCAAACACAGATAGTAACTTTTGATAGTTCAGCAAACTTTGGCATGAAATTCATGCTTCGGCTGGAGGTGTAAGGTTTTACCTAAGTTGGATTGTTCTCTTTTATTTGCTTGTAAAAGAAAAGTAAGCTAATTTATTAGTCCATTTCACTTGTTTTTATTTGAAATACTCAAAGATAACTCATGTACTACATTTCCTAATATTGTACATCAATTTGTTGGTTACTTATGGAAAATATGATGCTTTTCTTTTGACACATGATCCTATTCATGAGCTATTGTGTACTTCTAATTGCATGGAATGAAGAATAATTTAGAGAATGTTCATTGTTCAAAATTAATATCTTTGTATTCTACCAAGAGAAACAAATCCTCATGACAAAATTCTTACTATAACAATTATAATGCATTCATTGTTTCTTGACTGTAAATTTGTTGTGCAGATTTTTTTTCTTTGGTTGGCATTTTTTAATCTGAACTACCTGTATATAAAAAGTTGCATGAAAAAAACATTCTGCTAAGTTGGGGATTTTTTTCTTTGATGAAATTGCCTAAGCTATTTTACAGTTATTTATGTAGCTTCTGGGAACTGGAACTGATAACTGATAAACTGGAACTTTTGTTTGACATGGAGATAAATCTCTAGCTTTTGTCTCCTCTAATTTAACTCAACAACTATACTTACCATCATCCTTCCACCCTTTGTTGTTATTGCTTGTCCTGGGACATTCCCCGGAAGGAAAAAGAAAACAGAAAAAGTAGCCAAAGACTGTGGGTGTTGGCATCACTTCCTTCTGTGAACCAAGTTAGAGTAGAGGCAGAGAAAGGGCACACAAAATTCAAGTCACCCTCTATTGCTGACACCCAGAAGCTCCTTTGATATATTCTGGGCTCCACCAGTGAGAAAATTCAATGTCATTCACACACTAGGAAGTGATTCACCACAATCCCTGGAGACAGGCAATAAAGCTCATAGGCAAATTCTAGAATGTCTAGATCCAGTCCTGTCACTTCTGGTAAGCCAAAGACAAGACAGAACTCATCCATTCTTGGAGTCTCCCTTTCTCATCTATGTAATCTCAAATTTGGAATTTACTTGTAGGTTTTCTCTTTATTAAGAATGTTTTATGACTTGGTAGTTCCGAACTCTAAGCCAGTACTCCATGTTAAAGTCTTACTGTATTCTGAGCCAACTTGACCTAGGCTAGAAAATCCTTAGGGGAGGGGAGTTTGAAAGAACTTTCAAACAGTGTTTTAGAAACCCAGCTTTCAGCTGTTTTAATGGCAGATTTCAGAAGGACCCCTGCTCCATCTCATTACTCTGACTGGCATGAAAAGTCAACAATGTCACAGCTTTGGGAATAACAGTCTTACCACAGAAGGAGGGATTTAGGTTTTTCAGAAAGAGGAGCAGTCAGATGGAAGAAGGCACAGCAGAGGGGAAGAAAGGTGACTGTCCAAGGGAAGGAGGCAAACTATGTCCCTTGATGGCAAGTCCTTCAGATGAGCATCTCAAGAAACACATTAAGAAAGTCACTTGACTGTGCATGTCCCTAAATATTCTATGCAGTACAATGTAATCTAACTTGTGTATTAAAAAACCAGACTCTATAGAGACTGAATTGGATTCAAATCCTAATTCAGTTTTTAACTGTGTAAATTTGAACATGTTACTTGATCACCCTGAACCTCAGTTTTCCCTACCTCTAAAATAGAAATGTAAGTACCTCCCCTGCACTATTGTGAAGATGTGGTGGGACAATATATGAGTATCAAATAGCATATAGGCATTGCTTAAGATATGGGAGTGGAAACTGTATAGACTTTGGTGTAGTTCGGAAAACAAGGAATATTGCCTGGGTTAATAATACAACCGCAGGAAGAGCATGCTTGGACATGGCTTCCATTATCATGCACATCACTGAAGAAGGAGCTGTCCATTTCCTGCTGGCAGACCCGACATCATCGGCAGGCAGAATGTACTGTTGAATTACGGAAGGTCACCCATCACTGACGCACAGACATAACTGGTGTCTTATTTCTCAGTTAGCAAGGCTGGAAGAAAAGAGAAGAATAAGAAAGTTTCTTCATTCCATGATAAGAGCAGTAACAAAATAAACCTGGCTTGCATAATTTTCGAAGTTTGTCAAAAGTAAAAAAGTCACTAAAAATTTACACAGAGTGTACTGAGTTTGCTTGCATTCTTATGCAGCAGGATAATCTGCCATTCCATATCCTTCGTTTTCTCTTTCCTTCTATGCTGCATAAAAGTAATCAGAAAATAACTATGATGGAAAGGGCCTTATCAACAGTACCTAATTTAATGTCTCATGTCTCTTGCTAACACCCATGCTAGATATGTTATGTTTTGAAGAATTCTCTTTTTGAATGATACATCTGACAGGGTGTCATAGAAGGTCAGAGGGTAACTTCAAAGGCTAGTTATCCTAAATCAGTGATGGTGAACCTAAAAAGTTCAGTGATACAAGTAGCCACAGCACACACATGCCATAGGTGTGTCCCTACTGTCCTAAACTCTGAGAGGAAAAACATTCACTCTCTAAAGGAAGACAACAAGGTTCTTCCACTTCTGTGCAGGATGCAGTGCTTGGAAATCAAAAAGATTCAAACAAAAACTGGAGAAAAATCTTGTTTTATTTATGTCACTATAACATAATATTAAAATGAATAAAAGTAATATTGGATACAGGGCCAACCACAGTAACTTCACCTTGGACTTTTCATTCTCAACTAGTTTTTAGATGCAAAAAGTTGCCTGTGTGTGTTTTTCTTGTAGAAAAAGGTAAAGCATAAGGGTTAGAACACATTAAAATGACACAAAATACAAAAATTAAGAGGGTGTGGTTTCAAATCGTTTTTCTTTTATACAAAGTGAAAAGTAGGCCACAATGGGTAGGAGCAGCATTCCATTCTTAAGTTTGATGCCATGGGTCTTTTCTTCCCTTTTCAAACCTAATTGGCCTTTTGGCAATGTTTCCCTGAGTTAGTTTTTATAGTGGAGTAAAAACAGCTATGCTGATTCAGACATTGCATAATAATTGAGAATATTTTGACAATTTCAGCAAAACTATTTGACGTTTCAAGATCACATGACATAGCTTGCTGCATAGTTACAGTAAATTAACTTCCCCGCCCTGCTTCTCCATCCTGTATACACAAATAATAGAATCCCTGGCTGGCTGAAGAGAAAATTTAAAGCTATTTGTACATTATTTCTTTTCCATGATTTGAAATCTTTGGGCACGTACATCTATGAAATGCATATGACCCTTTGAAACAAGTCCTGTGAGTCATGAATGAGTAAACACGTGCTAAGCCTCACATACTTTCAGTGTTCCCCACACTTGGGAGAAAGGGGTCTTCCACTTAGCTTGCAGCTTGCTGGACGAATGTGACTCATACCCTATCAGTTATTTGCCATCTTTCTCTGAAGAGCTCCACATTATTTATATACCATCATCCTAGCTAATACCTATGCCAGAGTGTGCCTGTTTTTAATTAGTGACCTCATATTCAACATTCATGTTCACATAAACTTGATGGTCCCATCTATATAATTCTTGGCAATCTGTACGTTCCTAAGTGTAATTCTCATGATAATTATATTTACTTGATTAATGACTAAAATCACCCATGTCCTATTGATTTTAACGATAAGGACTTAATTTGCCTTGCTATATTTCACATACCTAGCACCTGACAAACTATGGCCCCTGAACAAGTATTCAATATGCTTTAATTGGATGACTAACTGATTAGAAATCCAATTCTCTGAATTATCAAAGATAAAAGAGAAATGAGTGAATGCAGGACGAAATAGCCACTGTCATGAAGAGTACAGAGCAAACATC
>RJWT010046748.1:0-11408 GCA_004365215.1 Cuniculus paca | reverse complement strand
GGAGGTTCTATTTGGGATGATGAAAATGCTTTGGGAAAAGTGATGAGGATTGCACAGTATTGTCAGTGGATTTAATACCACTGAATTGTAAATTTAAACATAGTTCACATTACAGTGATACCTGCATACCCATGTTTATAGCAGCACAATTCATAGTAGCTAAGTCTTGGAATCAGCCTATATGTTCATCGACAATGAATAGATAAAGAAAATGTGGCATTTATAAACAATGAAGTGCCACTCTGCCATAAAGAAAGATAGACTTTCTTTATGATGCTAAGTGAAATAATTTGGGCACACAAGTTTAAATACCACATGATCTCCCTTATATGAGAACCTCAAATTACACACAAAAAGCAAACTTAAAACAGATAATAGGAAGTAGGGAGATAGATTTATCTCAAATAGGAAGGAGACATGAGCCGCCACTGGACTGGGAACAGCCAGACCCTTGCCTCTTCTGGCGCATGGGCTGGCAAACAATAAGTACCAACCCCCACCCTCACCCCTCACCATAAGCAAACGGCTTATCTGGAGAAACACAGGCTGTGATGATAGCTCTGGCGGTGAGATGCAATTGGACGCCTGTGTTGCTTTGGTGTTTCACTGACCTTGCTGGTCTAGGGCCCGTGGTCTGATCATCTGTTTGGAGGATAGCCGTGTGCAGTGTGGCATCTAGGGGGATCTCCTTCTTAGATTTGTAGCCAATGTCAATTCTCTATGGTCTTGTTTTGAAGTCCTATATCATTTCCATTGTTTTGTTGGGTTGGGTTTTACTCTCTTTTGTTTGTTTTGATTATGTTAAATCCGATGGCAGGAGTAGCTATTTCAAAGATAGCATGATATATTATGGTAGTAATTTTGGATTTACTATTGGCTTGTTTTGAAGTCCTTAATTGCATTCATTGTCTTGTTTTTGTTTCTATTCTATTCCATTCTGTTTGATTATTACTACATCCAAAGTTATCTGCAGCTATTTTGAAGACATCAAAAGGCATTATGGTGACTATTGTTGATTTTGTAACGTTTTGAAGTCCTGTATTACTTACACTGGTTTGTTTTGTTTGGTTTTATTCTGTTTTATCCTCTTTAAAATAAAATAAAAAAATAGGAAGGAGATCAAATGATGGAGGGAGGAGGAGAAGGGATAGGGAATGAAGAAAGGAATTAAAATGTGCTGTGTACGTGGACCAATTCCCCCAAGGAATGTAAACCTTATGCAGTGCAAACACATGCTAATAAAAAATGGTAAATTCATGTCAATTATTTTTATAATTAAGAATATAAGATATACTTTTAAAAGACAACAGCAGACTGCTAAATGTTACCTGTACGTAACCTCCCATTTTATTCTAGGTCATCAACATAGATAAACTAAAGACACTCATGTACAAGTATGGGTCTCTAGAGAGAAAGAAAGTTTCCATTTATGCAACTTGGGGGAAAATCCTGCTGAGATTAGGTCTTAGTCGCTTTTTCATCTTTGAGGCACAAAACCTGACACCCGCAACTTGAAGAGAGGTTTATTTTGGCTCACAGTTTGTGGCAGTTTCAGTCCATAGTCAGCTGGCTCCAAGGCAGAAAAGACATTGGTAAGAGGCAGAGGAAAGCTGCTCACCCCATGGTAGCCAGGAAGCGGATACCTTTCTAGGTCACAACCCCAGCGACTGGGCTCTTTGGACCAACCCTACCTCCTAACAGCAAGCCAGCTACAATGCACCCATAATCTGATCACCTTCCAAACACATGAGGCTTTGGGGGCCATTTCAGATCTAAACCGTAAGAAATTGCAAAGCTTGAGTTCTTCCACCCTAGGCTCTAAATCTAACCAATGCTCAGCCATGTCTTCCTCACCTGACTGACTCAAAAGTTCTCCACCAGCTAGTAGAGACTCTTGTCTTCAAAATACCCTCTCCCAGCTCCCAAACCACTCTCCGATTTCTACCAAGCATTTGTCTCCAGCCCATCACAAAAGGATTCCTGAGACCTATGTTTGTAAAACTAAAACCTTCTTCTTTACTAGGATTCAGGCTCCCATGTACACTTTCACTTTCCTCTCTAAACTACTGTGCTCTCACTTCCCAAGACATTGGTCAAGACACGGAAAGAGTGCCATGGTCTACTGACAGACCATTTGTGTGTGTGTACACGCACGCATACACATGTAAAAGAGACAGAGACAGAAAGAGAGAGAGAGAATGCTTGCTTTCCTCAGCCCACACAATTCATCATCCCCATTACAGCAAAGCTATCATCCTTCAGGATAGACTCAAAAGGGCCCATTCACCACATCACATTGCTCAAGCCTTTAGCCCCATGCAAATTGCCTTTAGTGCTACAGGGTTTGCATATAGTCAACCAGAGCATTAGGTCATAATCCTTTAACAACAGTGTTCTCCAGGTGTGCTACTGACATATAACCCTTTATTTCAATTTAAATGAAAGTTACCTCATGTGTTTGCTTTTTACATACAAACAAACTCTATTATGAAGTCTTTATTTGCATTAAGACAGTGTGAAAAACCTCTCTGGAAATCAGGAGGCTTGACATTTTTATTTTCTACAGACCTGTTTATGGACTTGAAAACATTACTTCTCTAAGCCTAAAGGTTTTTTTTTTTCATGTTAAGATAATGAGAGATGGGATTAGAGTTGATGAATCATTATACTCTTTCCAGTTCTAGGAGCTTTCTATATGGTTAAAGCAATCTTCAGTAGGCAAGCCACATATTACAGGTGCCAAGAAGGGTTAAAAACACTCTCAGGGAAAGGTAAGAACCACAGAAAAGACTCCAGGCACAGAAGGGTCAGATGATCCTATTTCCATCCTCAAGCTGAGGATTGGGATGCCACAGCTTCTCAAAGGATCCCACTGCCTTTTTGTCATGCTGGCCACTTGGCCCACCTCAAGTATTTTTAGTTTTGCCAGCACACTGCTTGCTATCCTTACATAAATTTTGTGATGGAGCATCTTTCTATTTTGTATACAGAATCTGTGATTTACAAAAGAGCCTAATTACAACTAAATTCCACAGAGGCATACACTGGTGCAAACACTGGCCTCTGCTGTAATTGCATAACGAGGAGAGTCAGCATGCTGGCGGAGCTTCTTTGCTGGGATGGAGAAAGTCCCTGCACCTGCTTCATACTGGTCCTCAGACTTCAGCACAGGCAGGCCCTTCTTCTCTCACTGCTCCACTGACCCTCCTCCTTCAGTAAGACCTCTGGCCCAGGCGGCCTCACGACTCTGTTGCCTTCTGAAATTAAATCTTCCAGATCTTACTCTCTCCTAGAAAATATATCTACTCCCACTTTTCTCTAAAGCCATTGCCTGGCCATTATTCGGGTTAAAATATCACGAATGCTACATTCCTGCACTCCCAGCTGCCTAGCTCCTAATCCCAATGCTATCACAATAGATGGTATTTGGGGTTGTGCTTTCTATGGTCATGCTAGCACCTAGATTTCCATTGCACAGTCCACCCTGCCTGATTACACATCTTAAAATAAACAGGATATGGTGCAATGAAGTCATTCTCCACTTACACCTGTCTTAAGAATTGTAAAGTAATTCACAAAATCCTAGAGCTCCTTCCCACCCTTCACTTACTAAGGGAACTGTCAGAAAGTTTACACTTGACCATTTGTTGCTCATAGTCAGAATT
This sequence comes from Cuniculus paca, assembly GCA_004365215.1. NCBI lineage: Eukaryota > Metazoa > Chordata > Mammalia > Rodentia > Cuniculidae > Cuniculus > Cuniculus paca. The sequence goes on along the minus strand of RJWT010046748.1, from coordinate 7,743 downwards.
GGACCCTGGATCTGGACTTTTAGTCTCAGGGACCTGACCACCTCTCCATGAAAATGGAAGGGCTACTTTAGATCCATGGCTCCTGCACTGGATAAAAGCAAGTCTGGCTGCAGAAGGAGACCCAAAACAAACATACTTATCCCATATCTCACCTACAAAAGTTGGAGCTGGGTGTCATGGTTCTGTATCATGCTGTCTCAGAGGCTCAGGTGCCTGGTGCCCGGAACCTGACACCTGTCTTATTGCTCTACCATCCTAAAAGTGACCCTTATCCACTAGATTGGGAGAAAAAGTGAAACCATTCTTCCTTTTTAAGAAAATTACACTCATGCCTCCAACTTGGATACATGACCACAACTGCCTGCCATAATAGCTGGGAAATTAAGAAACTAGCGAACAATTCCGTGACCTGGTAAGAAGAGGACAATGGATATTGGAGCCATCTAGGAGTGGTGGTCACAGATGCTCAGCGTTGTAACATTCTGAGTCTAGGAGATCACAAAATGGGCAACATATGGAAATCACAGTAGAGGCAGACACCTCAGAGGCCTCTGGGGCACACTGCTACCTACACGTTTGTTTGTGCAAAATAATCAGAAGTTCAAGACAGCATGGGCACAGTCCTATTTAAAGTACCATATGTATTTAACTTCTACCACCTGACCCACATTCTGTTAGTAAAGGATCACAATGAGGTTCATTAGTTCATTTCAGTCAATATGTGTTGGCATCCACCTTGTCCCAGACAGCAGAGATATAAAAATGAAGATGACCTATCCTTCCCTTCCTTTAAGGCACCCTGTGTAAGTGGAGAAACAAAACCCAAATAGAAAAGTTTGGTATAATTGCATAAGTGCTCTGACAGAGGCAAAATCTGGAGCTATCCTCTTTCACTAAGGGAGGATATCTAAAAATCCAAGACAACTTTTGTGCAACATAGAAATGACCAGGTCCTAAAACGTGTATCAGGGACAATGATGTTTTATGAGCATTGATCAGGGAAGAGGAAGGCATATAAAATAAAGGCCATATTTGAAAGAGTATAACTTCTAAAATGAGCAGATAAGGAGTGGAAGGAAAAGGTGGTAAGCCATCATGAATTCTTCGTCTCAATTGTTAAGTGAATGGCTGGGGATCTAGCTCAGCAGCCTAAGTGCCTGCCTGGCAAGCGCAAGGTTGTGAGTTCGATCCCCGGTGCCACACACAAAAAAAAATTCTTAAGTGGAGGCATCGTTCTTATGCCAAATAGAGTTGGAAAAAGAGACTTTCTTGGGTTTAAAATCTTAGAGAAAGAAGGTCAGCTTGTGCAATTTAAATATCTTTCATGATCCATTTATAAAAGTTCTCAGTATTCTTCACAGCATTTCATAGCTTCAAAATAACACTGGAAATAAGATATCTTTGTTTTTTGTTTGTTTATTTTTGTTTTTTGTTTTTTGTTTTCTGAAACAGGGTCTCTCTATATAGTCCAGGATGGACTTGCTGTGTGCCCCAAGTTGGCCTCAAACATGCAGCAATCCTCCTGCCTCAGCCTCCTCAGTACTGGAATTACAGTTGTGTGCCACCACATCTGGCAGGAAAGGATCTTTGGAAAGAGAGAGTGTGTCTGGTGCTTAAAGATGTAAGGTAAGTAGGCACGGAGCCCACAATCAATAAGGGGAAATGCAGAGCCCCAATTCAGGCATTCTGGCTCCATATTTGATGCTTCTTCCAATGAACCAGACTATGCTTTTTTATTCTATAAAAAAAACAAGATTTCGTAGCAAAAAACAATACCAATATTTAATATACTGTGGATCATTACCTTCAAAGACTACTCTTGAAAATGGAAAATTCCAGATTTAGACGATCTGAGCCAAAGGAAGAGTAGTCATACTGACCCATAGGATACTGGGAGCAGATAGAAGCCAAGGGAAATTTAGGAACACGGTTAGCCAGCATGGTGACCTGTCTCAAATGGCTCAGATTCCGGGCTGGAAGGTTCACGTCCTGAAAGTGGATTCCCAGCACACCAGTCACCTGTGCCTCCTAGAACCAGCTTCAGGACTGGGAGCAACCAAAGGAAACACATGAAGAAATTATAACTTCAGAGTCATGCAGTCTCTGGAAAGAATTTTTCTGGTAAGTTGTTAAAATACAAAATAATCTCTATGACCTCTCACCTCTGGGGGTCAGTGACACCTCCTGGAGCAGGAGATAGGACAGGATGCTCTTTTAAAATGCTGTCCACTCTGTGGTAACATGATACTATGACCATGTTGTTGCTAGGAAGGCTGACCACATGCCCTGTCTCCTGGGCCAGAAGATAGCACTTTCTGCTCATAAAGAGAAATAATTCACAGCCATTTTCTCTTTAATCCACAAGAAGAAGTAGGATGATGAGTCTATGGGCAGAAATCCAATGTTATAAGAATTTCAACAGATGTGAATTATTTCCTGGATAAGGGCTAATGACAGCTAATAGGCCAGTGCTGGGCAAGTAGGCAGATGACCTAGCAGAAGCTTCCTATTTCTGTTGGCTGTAATCACAGCTTCCATCTGCTATTTGCATCCTCCGCCCCCGTTATTGGCAGCGCTGCCACATTTTCACACTCCTCCTTCTCCCAAAGGACGTCAGCATGCCGATTTTATATAGGTAGACAAAAGCCTAAGCATTGCCTCCCCAAACTAATGGGAAAAGAGCCTGTACAAGCCTAAGCTTACTACCCCACTTGATTGTTGTAATGTATATGTACCATCCAGTTTGGTTTGTTCAAAAGCAAAGGAAATTGAGTTGCTTTAAATTTATGAACTGACGAGGCTCTGAGTAGTGGTGAATCACTGCTAAATATTTTATTTAGACCTGAGGTAGGGAGCTGGCTTCTGCTGCAGCTCTTTTTGGGTCATAATAATTCATCAGAGGATTGCTCATGGCCCTAAGCACTGAACTGAAGATGAAGAACTGGAAAAGGCCAAGGTCAGCTATGCCTACAGAGAACGGCTGCCACACATTGGGGGAAAAAAATTCACAAGGCAAAAACATCAGCTCAAGTGTTGGCAAAGCAATGAATGTCTGGGGGATGGGGAGTTTTGAAAATATAGAAAAGACAACAGAAACTCTTCCTTGGTCGGGCAGACTCTGGATGCTACAGAGGAGTCCCAGAGAGGGCCTCAGAGCAGATTAGCCTAAGAGTTCTATTTCTCCCTTCATCATGTTGTTCATCTCTAAGGAACACTTTCCATACCTACAGCTCTGTATGACCAGAAAACTCCAAGTCACCTTTCTAGACCCTGCAGAGTATGACCTTCCTTGGAACTCCTGTTTCCTCAGAATTGTTTAGTGTGAGTCATAGTTTTTAATCACAGTGCATTATAAACGTTGGTTTCAATTTCAACCTCCCCCACTAGACTGTGATCATCTCAAAAGCAAGAAATGATTTTTCACTCTTTATAACCCTAATTATGCTCATAGAACTTAATAAATACATATTGGATAGAGATCAGAGAGTGACTAAAGAAAAAAAGGAAGTAAAAATGAAAAGAAGGAAAGGAAGGGGGAAGTGGGAAAGAGTTTAGTTTTCGACTCAGCAAGTTAATTGCTTAAATCAGACAAGATGAGACAGGCAGGATTGTGCGAGAAAAGAGCAGAGAGCAGAGAGCAATTACATGTTTAATCTTTTTTGGATATAATTGATAAGATTCTACATTTGACATGCTCAACTGACAAGGAAAATAAAAAGACCTGGTAGGAAACCCAAAGAATGAGTTTTAAAAGGTATGATCTTGCAGATAATACACTTTTCTGCAACTCAAGATGTCTGTCTGCTTTGAGATGTTCACTTATTCCCTGTCAGTGCCAGTGAATCAGGGTAAAAAGAAACCAGGCCATGACTTTGATCATCCAGAGACACAGGGAGACTTCCCCAGCCAAAGGCTTCTGAGGATGGTTAACAGGTTACCGCACTACTGTCAGTATTGGCTCAGAACTTCTTAGACGAAATAAGGTCATAGGGTGATTTGGAGGATAATAATTATAACCCTCTCAAACGCAGGTAAAAGCAGAGGAGGAAAGGGTAAAATCACAGCCTCTTCAGAGTGGGAACTTTATCCTTCTCTATGCCTAGATGCAATCACCCCTTCTCCTTACGTGCAGTTGGAATGAGGGTGTTACGGAAGGTATTTCTGCTAGCTTTCAGAGAAACTAAGGCAACCAGGACCTTCCTACCCTCTGTTGTATGACCAAGAAGCAAGGTTACAGTGGGGAAGAGGGTTGGAGTCACTGGCTCACCTTGGGACTCACACGTTTCTAGTGGAATCTGTGAGTGGTCGGAGGTGAAATGTTATGGTTAATTTGTATGTGTCAGGTTGGCTGGGGCATGGATTGCTCAGATGTTTGAGCAAACATCATTCTCAGTGTTTCTATAAAGGTGTTCGATGAGCTGGTAGACTTCTAAGTTGGTGGACTTTAAGTAAAGCAGATTGCTCTTCCTAATACGGATGAACTTCATCCAATCAGTTGAACGTCTAAATAGAGAGCCCAGCCTCCCCTAGAAAGAAATGCCTTCAGAAGTCTTTGGCAACACTGGTGCTTCCTGGTTCTACAGCAGACCAGCTTCACACGTGAGCTAGCACATCAGCATAATCTGACCTGTATCTCCAAGTCCCCACTTTGCATGCTTTGTACATCCAGTGTCTACAGTCATGTAATCCAATTCCTCTCTCTCTCTCTCTTTCTTCCTTCTCTCCCTCTCTCTGCATATATATAATTATATATGTAAATGTGTGTGGGTGTGGGTGTGGGTGTGTGTGTGTGCATGCACCTGTGTGTTCTACATGTTTTACTCCTCTGGAAAATCTGGAGTAATATAGCAAAGAATAAGGGGTAGACTCATTAGCTGTCACCTTTGTGAGACTAAATATACAAATGGACAATGTAAATACACAAATGGCCGTACATTAAGATAGAACTCTGACACACCATCTACAGCTATGAGCCCAGGAAAACAATTCATTATCTATAGTAATCAGTCCAGGAATCCCAACAATGAGTTTTGCGACAGTTGGAAAAAACAACCAGGATTCAGTGGTTTCCTAATTTTTGTCCCTGCTTCTACATATGAACCAGCTAGAGAAAGCTACACCTACCTAATTACACGAGCTGCCTACCACCACCTTACCCATGCCAACAGCCTATGAACAGGGTATTCCTGAAACCTTTTTCTTCTGTTATAAATCTTTCCCCACTCCTCTGCCTGTCTTTAATTCTCTTCCAAAAGCAAGTGACAGTGGCTTATTCCCTCACTATAGAAAACTCTGAAATAAATAGCCTTTGCTTGTTCTCATTTGACTGTTCTTTTGTTTATTTTCACATTACCTAAGAAACAAAGGATCTCTTGGGAACAACTCATCCAAGATAAGAAAGCCTGTGGACCCAGAGTCGATGTAAGGATGTCAGAGTTGCTTCCAAAGGGAAAAATGATCCAGTATCCCCACAGTCGGCCCCATGGCCTGTCCTCTTAGTGGACTATGGTAAACAAGGATGAGAAAACTGAAAGCATTCATATGCTACCATCTCTCTCAGATGTTGAGAATACCAGAAAACAGCATCAGTGTTGCTGATGGCAATGGTGCAAAGTTTGCAGCAACTTTGAGGGTGACATGAGATAAAATCCTAAGGTCGCAGAAGCCTCTGGGGCAGGGGGATTGTGTGGTTGATGGTAGATGCACAAGCAATTTCCCTGGGAAGCAAAGATAGAGAAGAGGGAAGGTGCCGTGGAAAGTTAGATCTCTAAGCCACGTGAAATGTCAGAATGACTGGGCAGAATGTTGAAGGATCTGAATTTCAAGAATAGTAGGAGTAAATGGAGTCAAAGGAGGCCTGTTTGATGATGATCATTGTCATCCTAGGCTTGTCCCATGCTGGTTCAGACCAGGAATCACAGGCTGCACAGAGAATTTCAGGAATTGCATTACTCAAATTCATTGTGAAATATTTATTCTATATTTCCACTCTTCTTTATTGCCCCCATCCTCCTGAATTTATTTATTTATAATCTTGACATAAGTTTCAGAGTTTTAAGTATAGGTAAGTGATGGTGCCATGAAAAATGAGAGAAGGCTTTATGTGTCTCATCACTTATTAATGAAATAACATTACAATAGACTATAATGTGTCATTTGACATGTAATGATGGGGATACCCTTAGGGAAATGCGTTGTTAGCATGTTCTTACACAAACATGAAGAGAATAGGTCCATTGTCTGATGTGGCATCAAGATACTCAGCAAACATAAGCTGTATGAGACTGCTGCCAGAGAGAGAGAGAGAAGGCGGGAGGGAGAGGAGCCACTGGCTCAGCTGTGATTACGTGACATCAGGCATCACATATTACTATTGCAAGACATTTCACATTTATCAAGTTACAATTTATTAGAAATGTTTGCTTGTTTTGCAGAATACTTGCAGAACAAATTACAATCTAAAGTTTGAGACTATATTTCCTTTCAGTATGATTTTCTAAATACGTTTGATAGTGGGATATGTTGTTTTAAAATGTAGGTTTTGGCCATCAGGGAGAACAAGGAAGGAAGCTAAGCCACCACTCATGAGCTGGCCAGTGTGTGCGCTGGGGAGAGGAGAATGGCAGCCCCTCATAAGCAACCAGCTGATTTGAAGAAACTGTATTGTTTGATTGACTTTGCAAGTCTAAAGTTGAGCAAATATTTAGAGGACAACAATATGCAATATAGTAACTATTGTACATTTCCTACTGTCATCACTGTTTCAATTTGTTTTATTACTGTTTTGTTCTCTTTAAAATTACAGAGTAAAAAAAACTGAAGAAGTTATTGAAATCCAAAATTTACAATAGATATTGTGAAGGTGAAAGTGGAAGAAATGTCTAAAGAGAGAAGGTGGTAGCCATTGTTAATTTCCTATTACCTTGTTTTGAAGTCCTGTATCACTTTCATTGTTTTGTTTGGTTTGGTCTTATTCTGTCTTGTTTTGTTAGATACTATTATGCCTGATGGTACAGGCAGCTATTTTGAAGATGACAAGTGTCTTGGTTACTTTTTTCTGTCATTGTTGAGACAAAACACCTGACACCCAAAGTGAAGGAAGGAGAGGTTTATTTAGCTTACAGTTTCTGTGGATTTCAGTCCATAATCAGTTGACTCCAAGGCAAGGTGGCAGGGCACTGGGGCAACACTTCAAGGCAGCAGCCAGAGCAAAAGGGGGCAGCCGTGCATGGCGGCTGCAAGTGGCAAGAGCAAACCGGGCTGTTATGGTTAATACATTGTGTCAACTTGAGCAGTTTAGAAGTTTAACTGAGAGACTCAGCAGGGAGCCAGGGTTCTTACTTTGTAAATATCCTCATCCTGTACAAAGGAGGGCAAGGATGTTTGTGAGTGTTACACCCACCCTGAAGAGGGGGTGGCCTGTGTACAATTTGAGGGTAGAGAAGAGGCTTGCGTTTGCTCTTTTGCTCTGGCTGCTGCCTTGAAGTGTTGCCCCAGTGCCATGCTTTGGAGCCAGCTGATTATGGACTGAAATCTCCAGAACTGTAAGCTAAATAAACCTTTCCTTGCTTCACTTTGGTGTCAGGTGTTTGTCTCAGGAACCACGAAAAAGTAACCAAAACACGTGCCAAAGAGGGGAAAACATGCCCCTATTCCAACCTTACATTGTATGTTGGCCCCACCCCTGGGCGGGTGCAGAACTCACACAACCAATCCCAGTGCTAGACAATGAGTCAACCACAA
>RJWT010046747.1:0-11410 GCA_004365215.1 Cuniculus paca | reverse complement strand
CACAATAAACTCAAACAAAACAAAATAATATAAAACCAGGTAAAACAAAAGAGTGAAAGCATTTCAGGCCTTCAAATCAGACAATAAGAAATCAATAATGGCTACCTTAATGTCCTTTGTTTTCTTCAAAAAAGCTGTTCATATCTTCTCACATATTGCAATCAAATAGTAGAAAACAGACTTACACCAATCAAATCAAAGAATAAAAGCACCATTGGACTTCAGAAACTTTCCCCCATATTTATCAGGAATTTTGCATCTCATTGAGTCTTTCAGTTTCTTACACTAGGGAGACGATGCGGTGTTTACACATGTGAGTTTGGTTTATTTCACTTAGGAGTATGGTCTCAAGTCACATCCATTTACCTATAAAAGCCTCCATGTGATCCTTCTTTACAGCTGAATAGTATTCCATTGTATAAAAGTATCACATCTTTTTTTATCCATTCCTCAATTGATGGGCATTTGGGTTGTTTCCAAGATTTGGCTATTACAAATTGTGCTGCTATAAACATGGGTGCACATATATCACTGTGGTAAGATGATTTCACTTCTGGGAATATGCCCAGAAGCAGAATAGCTGGGTCAAATGGGACTTCCAATCCTAGCTTTTTGAGGAACCTCCAAACTGATTTCCACAGTGGCTGCACCAGTCTACACTCCCACCAACAGTGGAGAAGGGTTCCTTTTTCCCCACAGACTCTCTAGCATTTGTTGTTGGTGGTTTTCTTGATCCTGGCCATTCTTTCTGGAGTGACATGAAATCTCAGAGTTGTTTTAGTTTGCATTTTTCTAATGACCAATGATGCTGAACACTTTTTCATGTATTTATTTGCCATTTGTATTTCTTCAGCTGAGACGTGTGTTTTCATCTCAGATGCCCATTTTTGGATTGGGTCTTTGAATTTTGAGGGCCTGATGTTTTTTAATTCTTTATATGTTCTAGATAGAAGACCTTTGTCTGAAGGACAGTTGACTAAGATTTTTTCCTAATTGGTGGGTTTTCTTTTTACTCTGTTGGAGACTTCTTTTGACATGCAAAAACTTTTTAATAAGACAAGGTCCCAGTTGTTGATTCTGGGAAGTGTTTCCCGTGCAGTTTGACTTTTGTTCATGAATTTTCCACCTACCCCTCTGTCTTCAAGATTTCTACCTACTTTATTTTCCAGCAGATTTAGTGGCAATTAGTGGTAATCATGAATACGACTTTTTGATACTGCATAAGGAAATGTGTCACGGTACTGCAGGGATATTCCTGACTACATTGAGCCAATATTTTTCAAGTGCTACATGCATATCTGAAACAGAATCCAAGGTATTATAATGTAAGAGTATGAAAAGTTTACTTATAAGATTTTAGGTTCTAGCATTAAGAAGCAATCATTTGCTAGGCTAGGGATATAGTTCAGTGGTAGTATAGCTTGGATTTAATTCTTAGCATTGGAGAAAAAAAAGGAATGAAATAAAAGAAAAAATAATTAAGAAACTATAATTTCCTGACTTTTGCTACGATCAAAAAATATTATCCATAATTATCCCTTTCCAACTATATATAAAGTTCCTCCAACTATTTTAATCAAAACAAAAATCACATTGGGGTGAATGCTGAAACAGATTTGAGAATCCACAATGCCATAATTTTTACTGATTTTTTTGGGGAAATATCAATTGTTTATGATGTATTATTACCTTAATAAGCAATGGATCAATTATTGTCACATTTAATGATTAGTAAATATCTTTAATCATTTGTTTTAATTTATAATATGGTAAATACTGCCTTAAATCATATATGCTAAGGCCACTTTGGCCTTCACTAGTTTTTACGAGCATAAAATGTGAAATAAAAAACTTCCAGATCCAGTGGCCTAGGACATAGTAAATTTCAGAAGGAAAGCAGAGTGAGAACCACACAGTTGTCTGGAGAATGTTTCTTTTATGTAGAAAACTATTTACCTGTCTGCACAGTGACAAGGGAGGCAGTCAGTTGTTGATAACTAGCTGGCCTGGAGGACAGAGTCCAATGTCACAGGTGCTGTGTCTCAGATCTCACACAACGCCATGATTAAAAAGCCCTGTCTTTCAGGCTGATAAGCAGAAGTCAGACAGCAACTAGGATTTCCATGAGCAATGGAAATGGAGTCTCCCAGATCATCAGGAAAAGCATCAGCAGGGCAAGTTTCCCTGTCCTAAGTGCTATATGTCATCTTTTAGTACAAAGAATATAAGAAAACAGGAAAATAAGCTTAGGTTTGAAAGAAATAATTTTCTTTAGGAATTAAAAGTCACATACATTTGCCAATACAGGAATTCAGGAATTCTCATTTTCTTACAGTTCACTTTATAGCTATTGCATAATTTTTTTTTTAACAAGTTGAAGGTTTGTGTCAACCTTGCATTAGACAAGTTATCAATGTCATTTTACCAACAGCATGTGTTCATCTCTCTATGTCACAGTTTGGTAATTTTTCAAACTTCTAGTTATTATTATATCATTATGGTGATCTCTGGTAGTGATGATCTGTGGTGGTACTATTATAATTGTTTTGGGGTTCTATGATTTAATCCACAAAGGTTGTGTGTATTCTGTCTGGTCCACCAACTGCTCATCCCCTCTCTCTCCTTCACTTCAGGCCTTCTTATTCCGTGAGATGAAACATTAGTAAATCAGGACAATTACAACCCAACAATGGCATCTAAGTATTTAGGTGAAAGGAAGAGAGTCTCAGGTCAAAAGCTAGAAACAATTAAGTCTCACAAGAAAGGTACCTGGAATGTCATCACAGGCCTAAACTAAGGCCTCTTCTGCCAAAGAGCCAAGTTCCAAAAATAGAGGAGAGGAGGTTAAAGTGTTACCACTGGCACGCAAATGACTGGAAAGTGTAAAATCTTGTTGCTGATATGGAGAAAATTTTAGCAGTCAGGAGAGAAGATTACATGAATCACAGCATTTTCTTAGGCAAAAATCTGATTCAGAACACACAGCTCTGCTCCACAGTCCCCACAGGGGCACTGGACTAAGGCAGGCCTCATTCCTCTTGGGGTTCCCTAACCCTGCTGCATCACACACACCTCGCCCCATGCACACACTGCTAGAGACTCTGGGCTGTTCCTTTGCCTCAGAGTCCCACTATCTCACACAGAACCTGTCCTAGCTGTCTAGGTCCAGGAACAGGCATGTCCTTTCTGTAGCTCTTTCTGTCCACTGCTGCCCCATCACAGCTGCCAGACCTTACATTCTAGACCCTCTTCAAAATCTTCCCCAAGTCTGCCATCCCAGTACACTGCTGCTATGGAACAGTCAGAGAAGCCTGACAGCAGGAACCCAGTGATCTGAGGTTAGAACACCTGCTCTCCCGGCATTTCTGCTAGTCAAATTCAGATGCCGTATCGGCTCACAGGGACACATGGGATCCAAAGAGCCACTTCACTCAGATTCCTGCTTCCGTGTCTCTCACACAGGTGCTCCTCCATGTCACCTGCTGTTTCCCAGGGCTACTGGAAGGTCAGTTAGGACTGTACGTAGAAGCATTTTATAAGCAAAGTCAATTAATTTCATGGAGACCCAGAAAAGCCAATGACTAATGAGAGTTTGCATTAAAGTTCAGTTAGCTTTGAATCCCATTCTTTCTTCTAAAAACAGCAATCTTAGGAAAGTAGCTAAATCAAGTTTCAACTTCCAGAAGTATCTGAGATATAAAAGATGCTCAACAAAAACAATGAAATAAGGAATGAATAAGTTATCTGGCTTATAGTTACTGCTTAATACATAAGTCCTGTAGCTATGTCTTCTATGATAGAGTGATGATGAATGAGTAATAATTAAATGAATTAAAAAACATAAAACATTTCTCATTGGCCTGCTGCTAATATAAAATAAATGTTGACTCTTAATCTTGGACTTATTGCTATAATAAGTTTGTAAAACCTCATTTCAGAGTAACAATTACTTTGTCCAAGATTTTAAATGTCAATACAAGTTTGCCAGAGAATCAGAGACATGAGTTTGCTTTTGATCTCTGATCTTTCCTCTCTCAACTGTGAAACACTTCTAAATTTTAACTCTCCTGTAAAGAGCAGGACTTACTGGTACTTTGCTAAATCAAAGGGAAGAAATCAATCTTGAGAGGCCATGTGGCCTATCTACTGCCCTTCAGGCTAAACTGTCTTAATCAACTGACAGAAACGATTATTTTCAAAGACTTCCAGAGAAGAAGCCAGGATAACTTGTCACAGTAACACACTTGAACAAGCCTGCCAGAAAGTTCTTATTTTATACTTAAACTTCAATCTCTCAGGAGACATTTAGAATTCTTTTTCTCTCATTTTGCTTTCCACAGAGTTTGAGAATACCACATTTTGTGTAGGAAGACTCTGGAAGACAGACTTCTCAGAGAAGGCAATGATGTCTGTGTCCTGGAAGGCCTCCTGATAGACAGGGCCCACAGCAACTCCATTCTCTGGTGCTGAGTGTAATGAGCTCACAGTTACATGGTGAAGAAAGACATACAAACAAAGATTCAGTATGGCTTTAATAACAGATGCCCCTCATCATTATGTTAATTTTGAGCCATGTATTATGCTGGGTATTTAAATGAATTATCTTTCATCTTTGAAACAAACTTGCAGTAGAGATACTTCCTCTGATTTATAAGTTTAGGCTGAAAAACAACAGCCTTCTACCACTTAAGAAGATAGAAACTCTGATACTATCCTTTGTGAGATGAATGTGGTAGGAATTTATCACATTCCTCATTCGACATTTGTAGAGCACCTACTATGTGCCAGCCTTAGGAATGCAGCAGCAAACAAGATTTAGTCATTATGATAAAAGTCTCGTGGGCAAGTTAGACAAATGGAGACTGGCAAATGGAATAAGTACTATCATACTGAGAAGTTCAGAGTTCTGTAGGGACTCAGGTAGGATGTCTGAATTAGCTTTAAGAACATGGCAAGGTTTACTGGAAGAAAGGTCTAAACTGACAATGAAGACAAAAAGCCAGACAAAGTTGAATGAAACATTAGCTAAGCAGAACAACATTTGATCAGATTTGGTAACAAGAAAGCCCCTCATCAGAGACATAAAGTGATTCTCCTAGAGACACATGGCTAGACTGAGATGGAGGCAGGAAAAAAGTCTAGTTATGCTGACTTTCTCTCCTAGATTCTTTCCATCCCATCTGCTTTTCACTACTATCTAATTTAATCATCAATCACTATATTCTCAGACTCATAAGAAATAGGTCTGGGTGCTTTTTTTCTTTTTCTTTTTTCTTTATTTAAAGCCCATGTAATTCAGGGAGAGAAAAGTTGATTACTGGAATTAAGATGTCTCATACTCAAGGTCTCAAAGAAAAAGCCAGAGACCCTTCTGAGGTGCTGAAAATGTCCTTGTGGTCACATGGGCATATACCTACGTAAACAATAACTGGAATGTTTGTTTCAGACACGTATGAGTTCTTTTGTTCTACAACATATCATAGTATAAGGAAAACATAAGAAAAGAAAAAAAATAATTCATAGTTTAAAGGGGAGGAATAAATAGGCGTGTGTTGCCAATTTAGCATGTGCTTTCTCCTTTCTCACCAACAGACTCCTAACAAGATGGGGGTGTGTATGCCACATTTGCAGATGAAACAGTCAGTGAGATAGAGGCAAAAATTAGGAAGTGAAGCTCCCAGGAAGTTTCCTAACAAAGGACTGACCACCTGGGAGGCAAGCTTTTCTTATTCTTTCCTCCTGCCTGAATCCCAACTTGATGGCTGGAACTAATGGAGCTACTGAGACTGTGACAAGCCTCAGGGTAGAAGCAGGGTTGGGGGGGTGTAAGAGTAAAAGGCAGAAGAGGCTTTGATCCTTAGTGACCACTTAGAGTCCCCATGCTGGCCAGCAACTGTTTCCATTCTTTTGTGAGAGAAAAAGAAACATCTAATTTCACTGAACCTATAGTTAAAGCAGAGCCCCACTCAGTTGTACAAGATATTCTGAGATACAGGGAGAAGGAACAGTGCTGGAATCCCTCCATTTTTGGGATCTGAGAACTTTAACCATGCTTTCTTACTGAGCCAGCAAAGAACTGTCCTACCTGCTACTCCTACCTATTGAAAGGAACAGATGGTTTACAGAAAAAAGACAAACAACCCTATCAATTTGTTATGGCTTGTATCTAGATGTCCCCTCAAAGCCTTTTAAGAGGTGGCTGAATATAGGGTATTTGAGGCAGGGATCAAGTGTGATGCTAGGATTAAGGCTGCCCCACCCTGGGTGTGAGAGCTGCCTACCCTAAGGGTGGGTAGCCTGGATAGGATACACGGGACAGAAGAGTGAGGCTACTTGTTGCTTGTCACTTGCCACTTGCTGCTTTCCTCCTGCCATGAACTGGTTCTCCTCTGCCATGCCATCCTGCCTTGGAGACAGTCAACTATGAACTGAAATGTCTACAAGCTTAACCTTTCCTTCCTCTTTTAACCTTGGGTGTTGGAATTTTGTCTCCTCAATGAGAAAAACAACTAAAATTTTTTACTAGATTCTTAGAAAAAGTAGAGTAGAGGGAAAACAGTATTTTTTCTACAAGATTCTGCAGTACACGCTGTGCTTTCTCCTTCCTCAACACACCTGAATAACCCATACAGTGTCCGCCACTCAGAGGGCTGTGCACTGCTCCCTTGTTTACTTTCCTGATACATGTCTATCTGCGCTGTAAGCAGGTTTCTCCATCTTACCGAAATCCTTTCAGAAAATGGCTGTAAAGTTAATAGTTACTAAGAAGTAGGCTGTAGAGTGAAACAAACATATCAGAATACGTGCTTCAGCACTTTGTGCATGCTTAGGCAATGTTAATTCAGTTTCCTCATCTATAAAATTGTTTTAAAAATACAACTTTCTTAAGATAGTTGCAAGGTTAAAAAAGCTAATGTGTTACATATGTATATTAAGCTCTTATTAAAGGAAAGCTGTTGATAATAATATCAAAACATTATAGTGCTTTATAAATGAGTATTTTCCCCAGAACGCTTACTTTGACATCATATTATCTACTCAGCCAATATTAATTCTGGCCTAAGGTAGTGAGAAACTTTAGTGATAAAAGCTTAACGAAAAAATAACAACAACCAACAGCTTCCTTCTATTTGCACAGGATTCTGCAATTTCACAATTCAATTGAACTTTCAGGAAAGTGAGTACTACCTAGATCCACTGATTACAACTTATTTTTCTAGCAAAGAATGGTTTAAAAAGCACTATGAATCACATTCATGGTACTAGACATCACAAATAATGAGGATTCTTCACATAAACTATTGAGACTGCGCGTTAGGGTTTTCAGGTGGAGGCAATGGAATGTTTCAGGAAGACAGCAGTCACACACACTGGCCTGGGGGAGGAGTCTTGAGAACTGAGGTGAGGTCAAGAAGGGTTCCCAGGAGTCTGAGGCTGAAACCTACATGCAAGTTCAAAAATAGGAAAACATTTTTGAGGAGAGATCAAGGTTGAGTTCATGGGGCCTGTTTATTTTATTTTTTGTTTTGATTTCCAAGTCTCACAATGAAGGGTGGCAGGATACACAATCTTTGGCACTGAACTTTTTGGCTCTTCCAATAGCATTGGTAGTGACCTACCAGCATTTTTATGAGCCAGTCTGCAGTGTTTCTACTGGATCATTTGTTAATACGGCATTTGTTTTTATAGACAATCCCCATCCCTCTCCTACAATGAGGTATCTTTTTGGGGAGATTTCTGAAAAATACATGCATTTGATACTTGGATTTTCAAAGCATTATCTATTATGCTTCAAGGAAGCATTAATTGTGATCTGTAGTTGTTACATATGTGAAATAATCTGAAAGAAGGCCTCATGAGATTTTTTTTTAAATAGGATTGTCAGCACCACAAAAGACAATGTTAGCCAAGCAAATGATTTCCAGATTATTCTGTGGAATATGGTGGTCCTAAAGTTTCTAACTAAGTACAAGTTATACAGGCTCACTCTTCAAATACACAGAATAAAATAAGCCACTTATAGTGTTGCATTTAAACTTAATATGAAGAAACAGAAGAATACCTATTTTGTTTTAAAATCACTGATACCAAGTAAAATGCTACCTGTCTATATTTATTAACTATTTACTGAGCACTTTGTATATTTCAGCAGTGTGCTAGGCATTAGTGGACATGACAGTGAACAGATATTAAGGAAACAGACCTTGACCCTCCTCAATCTAAATTGTAAGTATGAAGAAAAACTGTGTGGTATTATTAAGGCACATGATTATATGGGAAACTAGTTCTGGCTGCACAATAGAGAAATGGTAGTAAAGAGGTAGACCATAGGCAGGGCAAGCAGGAAGCAGGATAGTACTCCAAAAACATTCACTACCCACAATAATGTATACTGGAGATCACCCTAATTTAGAAGAACTAGAGAACTATGTGAAACTCTACAGGATGGTATTTAGGTCCATCACAAGAATGGCTTCTATTGATATTTCTCTAGATACTACATACAGCATCTGTCTTGGTTATTTTTCTCTCCTTGCTGGGACAAAACACCTGACACCCAAAGTGAAGCAAGGAAAGGTTTATTTAGCTTACAGTTTCTGGAGATTTCAGTCCATAATCAGCTGGTTCCAAGGCAGGGTGGCATGGCACAGGGGCAACACTTCAAGGCAGCAGCCAGAGCAAAAAGAGAGAAAGCAAGCCTCCTCTCCTCCCTTATATTGAACACGCCTGGCCCCCCACTTCAGGGTGGGTGTAACTGCCCCCTTCAGGAGGGGGTCTAACACTCACCAAATGTCCTTGCCCTCCTTTGTACAGGATGAGGATATTTACAAACTAAGAACCCTGGCTCCCTGCTGAGTCTCTCAGTTAAACTTCTAAACTGCTCAAGTTGACACAATGTATCAACCATAACAGCATCCTTCCCAGGAATTCCAGACTGTAGCCCCTTTGAAGAGCCTGTTACAATCAGCACATAACAACTCAACCCCTTGGCATGCCATTGAGCATGCTGTTTGTCCCTAGGGGTCTTCCTGGACAAAAGTTCACTTCTTATTTGATAATTTAGTAGATGTACTCACTAAATAACAACTCGGTCACTAAATCTGAGTTTTGCAGAATTGTTTTCAGAATACCACTGGAGGTTTATCCATATTATTGCAGCAACAGCAATCTCATTCATTTTTATTGCTGAGCACCATTCCATTGACAAATATGTCACAGTATATTCTTCTGCTTTTTGGCAGTCTGCCACTTCTAGTTTTTGGTGGTTACAAATCAACCTGCTCTGAATATTGTTCCATAATGCTTCTCCTGGATAATATTCTCATTTCTTTTAGATAAATTTATTAGGAGTGAAAATACTAAGGGAGATAGTTCAACATTTTTTGGAAGAAATTGGTTTACTTTTCCAAAGTCATGCCATTTTACACAACGCACAAGTACTGTGTTGTAGTTGTCCTACAGCCTTGCCAACATTTGATGCTGTCAGTGACTCTTATTTTAGGCACTCTAGTGGGTGTTCAGTGGCACCTACTGCGGTTCTATGTGTATCTGCATTTGTTGAGGCACAGTGTAGAGCATATTTGCATATTTTTAATTGGTCATTTGAATATATGCTATTTTTGTTCATGTCTTTTCCCTGTTTTCAAAATCAGGTAATGGTTTTCTTATTGAGTTATGGGGATTTTTCATATAATTTGGATGAAAGTCATCTGTCAGATATATGTATTGTAAGCATTTTTCCTTGTCTGTGGCTTACCTATTTAATTTTTAATGATGTCTTTTGATGAAGAGATGAGCCTTGATGAAGTCAAAGTTGCAGCTTTTCTTTTATTATTTATATTTTCCATAGTTTTTAAGCAATAAAAAGATAACCTATGCTTTCATGTAGGAATTTTATGAACTTATTTTTTCATTTACATCATGAACCACCATAAATTCAGATTTGTAAATTATGTGAAGTGTGTGTGAGGGCTTAGGCATTTTTCTTCTACACACATATGTAACTGTCATGCATATGTTACTGTTTGTTAAGTCTGTACCCACTAAACTGCTTTCGCACCCATATTAAAAGTAATTACGTTTAAGTCTATTTCCAGATATTCATTGATCTGCTTTTTATCTAACCATTCAAATACCACACTACATAGATTACTGTGGTTTAATAAATCTGGAAGTTGGTAGAGTGTTCTAAATTTGCTCTTCTTTATCAAGATTGTTTTGGCTACTCTAGGACCTTTGAATACCCACATATTTTAGAACCAGCTCATCATTTTCTAAAAGACAAAAACAACAAAAAAATCTGTCTTCAGGAGTTTTAATTTTAAATTAATTTTTATTAATTTTAAATTATTATATTAATTTTATATTTATTAATTATATTAAATTTTATATTAATTTTAAATTATTAATTTTAAATTATTTTACATGTTTTGGGGTAAATGACATCTTAACACTACTGGGCCTCCTAAACTAAAATCATGGGGTAACTCCACCTAGCTAGATTATCATTACTCTGTATATGTAACAACTCTTGGTACAAAGGAATTGTTAATTTTGTTAAAATGATCCCTAGAAATCAAATTGTGGGGGAAATTTAAAATAATATTTCCACTTTGGAAAACAGTTTGGCAGTTTATTAAAAAGTTAAGCATAAATTTACCAATTGATTCAGCAATTCGCAACCTTAGTTATCTACACACATGTCTTCACAAAGACTTGCCCATAAAAATTCACAGAAACATTCAGTAGTAGCAAGGAAGTAGAAAAAACCCCGGTATTGACTATGTAGTATAGTGACTATATATTGACTATCTAGTATAGTGACTAGATATATATATCTAATATAAAAGCAAACTTTTTAGAGATGAGTGTCCCATTCTGTAATCTAAAACCCACTTATTTATTGCAAAGTGCCCACACTACAATTTGACCTGAATACTGAGGTTGTAATTAAAAACAAAAACAAAAACAAAAACCCCTCTTACAGTAACATATTTTGTCTTGAGCTGGGCCTGGTGGTGCACACCTGTAATCCCAGCATTCAGGATGCCGAGACAAGAGGATCATTGAGAGTTCGAGACCAGCCTGGGCTACAAAGTGAAATCAAGGACAGCCTGAGTGGCACAGCAAGACCCTGTCTCCAAAACACAAGGGTTGGGGATTTAGCTCAGTGGTGTAAGCACCTGCCTGGTAAGTGTGAGGTCATGAGTTCGATCCCTGGTGCCAGTGCCAGTGCCAATGCCGGAGGCAGGGGGGGGATATTTTGTCTTAAAATTAAAACAAGTAACGTGTTCCATAGGTTCCCCACCACTGCAGTAAATCACTAAATGAGTTGCAGTAATACACTGGAATACCATTTAGCAATTGAAAAGTAAAGAAACAGTGACACATGCTAAAATGGGGATAGCTT
>RJWT010046746.1:0-11401 GCA_004365215.1 Cuniculus paca | reverse complement strand
TCAATAAATGCTATTTCAACTATTGTTTGAACACATTTATTCTTTTTCTAATCAAAGTTTCCATTGCCTTTTCTTACCTTATTGGTTAAATCTAAACTCTAAATGACAGTTGACCACAGAAAGAGGTGCACAACGTACCTTGTATAATGCAGATGTAGAGGCCGAGCCCACTGCAAAGGCCACGCCTATGATGGAGTCTGCGTGGAAATTATCTGCATAGGCCATCATGACGATGCCAGTAATCGCCATTATTGCAGCGACTATCTGTTGAATGGAATGGAAAGAAGCAGAAAGGAATTATGACTCTGTGTCCCAGGTCAATCTTCCATTTCAGGGCATCATGAAAGTTGGTATTTCCTTAAGTCTAATTACCTGTTCTCTACTGCTATTTAAGTATAAGTAGGGTCCATATTAAAAATAAAGCAGTATGCTCACAAGACATCCACGCACAGCTAACTCTTAGCTCAACTTTTTAGAGCTCAATATCCATATTAGTGAAATGGATTTAGTAGGAAATTACCTCGAAGTATTTTCACCTATATTGTATTCTTCTTCCAATAATTTAGCATATGTTTTAATCAGTTCCTTGGATCAGTGCATGTTTCTAATTACCTCCACAGAACCTCGACTTGATTAGGGAGACATAATTTTGATGTAGCTAAGAAGCAAAACTTAGATCAAGGGCAAAAAAGAAATTGAATAACCTCTCATAGTGATTTATAAAGGAGAAAATAGAATCTGCACCATCACTTGGAAGGTCAAATGGAGGACACGTCCTTCTTTTGTTTACAGGCAAACTCATTCCATTTTTTAGGTAAATCACAGAAAGATAATTTCAGTTGATTATGCTAGAACATTCATTAACTGGGTAAAGTGAAATATTAATAATTTGAGGTCATAATGACTTGCTGCTAAATGCTAGAGTTCTTAGTATGTTCAAGACAGGAGTCCACTGCCCTAATGTATTCCAGTTTGCTTGTTTCTTTAATTACCATAAACTGGTTCTACTGGGAAGCATTTCAAAGCTACAGCAAACAGTAAACTAACAACCCTGAAATAGGAATAGTATATCATTTCTTCATTGACTTTAAAATCAGGATGAAAATTTGTGCGAAATTTAAGCCTACATGGCAATTAATTTTGTTAAGCTTCAGTTCTGAGTATTCCCAAATAAATAAATTTCTCCATTAAATAGCTTTTTCATACCTGTGATACTTGGGGCTCGTTTGAACATTATTCATGAATTACTTACTGTCAACAAAGGTAGATTATTAACCTGTGACTTGAGGCCCAGAGTATGCTGCTGGGGGTATGTGATTCAGATTTGCTCATGTGACACTTTTGTCAATACCACAAGGTAGGTACACTGGTGGTCTCAGAGTTGCTGCACACCAGTGTCCTTTGTGAAAAGCAGTAAGAGGTTTGGAGAGCAGCCGCCAGGCCAGGCCAGGCCAGGCCAGGCCAGCAGTCAACAGTGAAGAGCAAAGAGCATCTTCAGAGCGCTGTCTGGGAAGGCTGCTTGGCAGACAGTGATTCCCTTGCTGAGTGAACATCAGTTCTCTGGTGCCAGCAGGTGTGTGTTCCTGTTGGGCTGTGCCTCAAATGGTGGGGAGCAGAATTGAGTACACACCCTAGGAGGTGTCAGAGAAATCTGCCAAACAATAGACTCATAAATAACCACAATGAGGAGGGTAATCTAGACTTGGAAATCCTGTGAGGCTCATCATTTCCCTTGATCTGAGGATTTATAGTTCAACCAGAAATTTGCAAGCATTTTTGGGTTACATGGTTTCAGAGAAATGAAAAAGCCCCATTAGACACTGATATTTGATTTTTGTCTTTAGATACTGTTCATTGGTTAGGGGTTCATGCACAGTGTTTTGTTCTCACAAGACTGAACTCAGAAGGTAACATTTAAATTGATATTTATTATCAATTGTATTTTCTTGGTTAAATAATCATGTGGCTACTTTGAGGCCAGGCTAATAGAACTCGATGTTAATTTTAGTGAACTTTAACACAATGTGTTTTTTATAGTTCAAATTATTAAAATTATTTTATGCTGTATTACGTGTGTATTTAGGCTATTGGGTGCAATATACAATTCTAAGTTTAGAGAAGTATGCAGACAGCCCATAAAAAATGAGCAAAAAAAAGTGTCTGAAAAGGGACAAATGTGACATACTTATCCCCAGATTTGACCACAGGATAAGGGGTGGGGCTTTCATTTCTGAATCAGCCATTAGTAAATATATATATATATATATATATATATATATATATGAAATTTCTATGCTGAGTTGTCTCAAGATGGGAATTGGATATGACTAAAGATTACCTAATTTTATAGAAATGCAAAATTATGACCATAGCGACCCTCTTCAAGATCTCCATCAATGGTTATATTTAAGTGTTTGTGAAAATACTTGCCTGGACCACTTAAACAGACATAGCAATTGCATCAGTGTCTCTTTCAATTGCTGTCATGCAGAGAAGCATTTTTCACTTTAAGGGGCCCAACAGCAAGGTTAGTTACATTCTGAAAGTAAGAGGATCTGAATATTTGAGATGTTAGCACAACTCATCTTCACACTATTGGCAGTAATTTATAGGCTATATAGTAGGCTCATGGGGTAAGTTCAATTATTTGTCACATTTAACAGCTTTCAGGATAAAGTCTCAATGGCGTGTTTTAAGAAATTCTCAGTATATTTCCTGTCCACACAGCTGGAACTAAAGAAACAGATCCTTAAAACTGCAAGAAAGTGTCGGATGGAGGACCTGTTTGGAGTGACAGCATAATCCCTGAATAGCTCTGCTTGGTCTTACTGTAGAGTAAATACTCTTCAAATATCCCTAGCACATGCACCTGAGTCGCATGTGTTTTCAGAATCAGTCATCAAGGAAGGATGAATAGCCCTTCTCCTCAACAGAAACTCACGAGATGACTCTTCTGAGTGCAGCACCCTGGAAATTTATCTTTAAGAAACCAGCGTCTTACACTGTGGGTCACCGGTGCTCACGGCACTCATCTGCATGGTGACCACCACAAAACTAACTGCTTCTGGGATGTGTCAGCACCCTATGGGGACCTCGTTCGCTAACAGTTACCATGTAGTGCTGCCACCTGTTTGGATTCTGAAAAGCCAGGCTCTCCTGGCGACTTCTGGTTCGGGCCTCTTTATCTACCCCAGTGTCCAAACCAAGTAGAACAACTGCCATTACCATCTATTGGGGTAATTTGGGTAAGAATATTGATAACCATAGTGACCTCAAAACTGCCCGTGCCTCCATTTCTAACTCACATTCTGCTGTGTCCACCCAGGATGAGGACCCCAGGAAGGGAACTTATTTATTTAGCTCCTCAGAGGAAAGTGACAGGGACTCCTAGCCGGCCTGTTCAGGTTACGCCCCTTGGAGACCACGCTGTAACCACATTCAGGGCCAACTAAAAGGGACTGTGAGGCCATTCGAGTCTGTTCCAGAAGCCCAGAGGGACAATTGGCCCCTGCGCTAAATGCCACCCGTGGCTTGCATGAAAGTTGTGTTTATCTTACCTTTCAAAGAATTAGTTTGTACAGATAATGGCTAGAAAAGCATCTAGCTTTTGGCTGGTTTTGGTTTTTTGTATCTTCACTTTTTCCTGTTTTCACTCAGCTCTCAAAGGCCAGAGGGTCTGACTTCTGCATCACCTTGAGGGTTCCTAGCTTCACCCCATTCACTGAGTTTGCCATTCCTCGATGGACTCCAGAATCATTATTTGCCCTGCAGTACCAGCTCTTTTAGAATTCAAGACACTGAAGTGAATCTTCAGTTTCATTCTTCCTACAGTGTTCCTCTGAGGGTCTTCCTGGTCTAAATGAGTGGTTGTAACCTGAACTTGCTGCCTCCCTTTGCCTCAAGGTTAATACCGCCCTGTGTTTAGAAGCTGGACCATTGCGGAGGAGTTTTGCTAGCTCACGGCAGATCCCTCGAATCCCAGAGCCAACGGCAGATCTCAAGCCACGCTGCTGGCTGCAGCTGCTCTCAAACTCAAGGCTGGAGGTCAGAAGAGGAGGTAGAAACACACACTAATGGCTCAGCCACGAGGAGCTGCATTGAAGATCGTCCTTTTCTCTCTGAGTAGTTTAGATAGATTTGTATTCAAGGAACTGTGGCTACACAGCTACACATTGTTATACTTAAGGTTCTGTGAAGAACTGGCTCTTCCTCAGATCCAATGAATCCTTTTATGCCTAGTATTCCAATTTTGGAATGTCACAGAAGAATAGAATGATAGAATGCAAATATTCTCTTCAAATTCTTGCTCCTCGAATTTTTCTAGGTAACATGCATGAATTTCATGCAAAAATTCAAAAACCTTCGGCATAAACAGGTTACACTGGACAGAAGCTGAAATGTGACAAAACGCAGAGATGTGAAGATCTCCGGTCACCCAGCTGCTGCACATGAGGAGGAGAAGAGGGAACATCAACCAACTCCAAGAAGGAGTGGGCCTCTGAACTCCTAGTCCCCAGTATCTATTTTTCTGTGCATAAAATTCATCTGAAAATCATCTCAAAAGAAGACCAGGATCAAATAGAGGGGAAGAAACTTCACAGAACACTGATGGGTGTATGTGAGGAGCAGACACATTGACTGCACCTTGAGGGGGAGGACTGAGTTCTATGTGGGGCCTGCAGGCTCCAAGTTATAACCCAGCATTCTCCTCTCTTCGCTATATTTACAAGGGATTGTCTGGCCAGGAGGGAGATGAAAGGATAGCCCTACCCTTTCCCCTGTGAAGCAAGGAAGTCCCTGATGTAGAAATCTGCCTTACATATGAATGGGCCCTTACTAAAGGCAACAGGGACACAAATTCATTTCCTAAATCTGCTAAAAACGTTGGAGGTTTTCTCTGACCACCAATGTTCTCTGTATGGTAAAAGAAATTAGAAAATAAAAAAATCTGGAATAATCACAAAACATCAGAGTGACAAGCTCGGAAAGAAGGGTTTTAAACCTAGTCTGACATCTAATTATCGCTGTAGTGAGCTAGTCACCAGCAATAGAGACGTTAACTCTCAGCCAGGGGCTTATTTCCTTAGGGGAGAACCTTTGCTGTTGTTCTCGCTGTTGCGGGTGTGGCTGTTTTGTAGTGCTGGGGAGCAAAGCCAGGGTCTTGTGCACGCCAGCCAAGCACTCTACTACTGAGCTGCACCCCCACTGAAGAACTTTTACTACTGCGTTGGTGCTTTCTCTGATTCTTATGACTTTACAATTGTAGCTAGATAAGACAGGATCTCAGAGGTAGGAAAACAACTCATTTAAAGCTGCAAGAGCTAGATGATTACTTTCCAACATATTTGCAATTTTTTGAAAAAATACAATCTTTTAAAAATATTTATTAATTTACATGGGATGACCAAAAATGAGCTGCAAGCAACTGCTCATGAAAGAGCTGTTTAACACACAGAAAATTACTAGTAAATCAGTGGAAATGACTTTATAACTGAGAATTAATGTACAGCAGATTACATTTCTGTCTGTAAGTCAGTATTTCAAAGAAACAAAATATTAACAAGTTGTTCATAACACATAATTCACTTTTACGTTCGTATTGCCTGGTGGTGATCCAGATAGACCCATATTTACTGATGTTATATGACACTTTTTTTTTATCCTGTCCTTGGTATTATTTTGACATGAAAAAGTGGAAGCAAAAGATCATAACTTCTCATATTAAATATGACTGTGCTTGGGGCGAAGCAAACAAGAATTATAATCCAGTAAACTCCTGATGATTTAGCATGAGCCAGAAGGATGAATTTTAACATGAAGATGGAAAGAAACCCTTTAATTACTTTTTTTTTCCCTGAAAGGAGCCAGGGGGTAACATGAGGAGGGACCATGCTTTGGATTACTTATAGATAAAGGTCATGTGAGCAGCATTTATGCTGTTGGTGCTGAATTTGCCCTCCTTTAATTTCTCACATGACCTAATTATACATGTTCTTTGTATGTCTCCAAAGGAAAAGAATTGCTGATACTGTCGAAGACAAAATGCTGAATATGTTTTGGTGCTTCTCTGATTGCATGGCCTGATTATGGCCATCATTAAAATCCCACTTTTGGGAACATGGCATTAAACAGATTTTAATGTTTCTCAATGAGAAGTGAACCATTTTCTGTCACTTAGAAAGAAAAAAGAAACTTACCTCTATGAAGCCTGATACTAATGATTTTTATTTTGCCATTTGTGATGTCTTAATTTATGTATAGACTTATTAATAAATACTATCAACTATTTAACATTTCTTCTCTCAGGTCTTATTGCTTATAGATTTTGTATTAGTTTCCTGAGCCTGATGGGACAAATACCACAAACTTAGTGCCTTAAGCACCATAAGTTGATTCTCTCATAGCACTGGAGGCCAGATGTTCACACTCTTGTAGGGCCATGCTCCCAACAATGTCTGTAGAGGAAGACACAACCCTTCCAGTGTTAGTGGCTGCCCTGGCATTCTTGTCTTGTACTATATCACCCCAATTTCTGTCCCTATGATCACACTGTGTCTCCTCTTCTATTGTGTTTTCCACCTGGGCCTCTTACAAGTCCACTTGCTATTGGGTTTAGGGCCCATTCAGGTCACCTGGGGAGCTCTCTTCAAGATGCTAAATTAACGACATCTGCAAAGACTCTTTCCAAATAAGACCACATTGCTAGCTTTTGGGAATTAGGACACAGATCAATCTGTTTTGGAAGCCACCATTCAATCCATTGCATATGACAAATTTGAAATGGCAATGGCAAATAGCATTTAGGAAGATTTCTTAAATGTGTGTTGCACAGCTGAGATTTCTTTCTTTGCAAGATTGCAAACATTGTACCTTTTTAAATATGACCTCTCTCATTAGTGAGGCTCATGGTTAAGTGCATTCATTCATTCTAATACAATTGTTTTTTCCACTGGTGTATATAATAGTGAATGTATTGAGTTACTATTTGTATTCATCCTTACTTTATGCATAGCAGTAGTCTAGCTCAGTGGTGGCAGACCTACGGTACATGTGCCCTCACAAACCAGGCTGTTTATATCAGTGAAAACTCTAAGAGGTTTGCCATCACTGGGGCATAGGAAATAGAGGCAGAATTCATCCAAGGCCCCACACCACGAAGAGCACCACCCTTGGTTTAATGTTTTGTTGTTACCCATCCTGAAATTGTTAATAATTTTCAAACAAAGATCTTGGATCTTAATTTCATGCTGCCCCCCCAAAACAGAAACAAAAACAAAAAAACAACGTAGCCCATCTCGAATGGGAACAGTGAAGGATTCCTACTCTGAAGGACATATCAGGGTACCTGATGGTAGACAGCCAACACCAGTGCTCCAGGGATTGTGCATGATGCTAAGCCCTTCAGGTGTCAAATTTAAGACAGATGTTAGCTAGTAGAACATGTAGTATCATATCTGGTCCATTCTAATGGTATCATGAGCTGACTCAGAGTCTCTTGGTTTGTCTTCTGTCAAAGCTTTTATCTTACTGTTCATGACAAGCTTCAGTTCTGAATTTCTGAGTGGCATCTCTCAAGACACAATTGGAATTTTCTAGTTGGTGATTGTTTTGTAAACAGTCAGGATATTCCTGGCCCCCAAATTCCTGGTCCAAGCGATCCTCCTGCCTCTGTCTCCCATATAGTTGAGACTACAGGCAGGTGCCATTGTGTCTGGCTTTTAATTGGCTATTAAAAAAAAGGTTTCAGGGCTAATGAACATCATAAACTAGCTCTCTCTCTCTCTTTCTCTTTCTCTCTCTTTGTGTCTTTCTCTCTCCATTTCCTCCTCCAAAAAATAGTTTCAACATTTGGTAAGAAGGACCTTGAAATTGTTGCCAACAAGAGCAATATTTTGATAGCAAAATATGTTTCAAATTCAATGTGGACCTCTTTTTCAGAGAACAGCAAGTCGTATAATATCAATACGCTGGAAAAAAGCTATTCATTTGGACCTTCCTCTAGAGTTGTCTCAATATTTTCATCACGTGATGGCATGCCAGATTACGTGAATGATATCTGCCTCCTGAAACTTGCATGGTTTCCAAGCAATCTATTTCTGATATAGAACAAGCAGAATTTAAAAATTCTTTTTTAAAAATCCTTGTTATTGCAGGACGGAATAAGCTCAGAACTGAAGTGGTTGGTATACATTTAACACAGTTCAATTAAGGATTTGTACCCCAAAGTACAAGTTGTTGCTTTTAGTTCCATTTCTAGATTAGTCACCCTAGATATTCAGCCACTTTTAATAGCATCGTGCCATCCACAGTGACTTTAATTACTGTTTGGTAACCTTATCTACTTACACCAATATTAATTAAATCCATCTGGGTGGGGGTAAAAGGGAGTTGTCCCAAAATATGTTGATTGAAAAAAGCAAATCATAATCTTTACTGGAGCTAACTTTCACAGACCCTCTTTTCCTGAGGACAGAAGGAGTTGATTACATTAATTCTAAAAGTGGAACCTATTTTCTCGATCTGTTTTAGTGTCTCCTATCGCAGTCAACTGACTCTCAAGTAGAAAGAGTCCCTTTATCCTTTCATGACACTGGGACTGCTGGGACTTCCCAGTGCCTCTTCAAGTCTCAATCTGTACTTGGAAGCAGTGGGGAAAGCTTACAGATGCTCCAGGAGACAGGGCAGCTGACAGGATTTACGATCGGGGTGGCATAGCGCATTGAATGAAGTATGCCATTACCCTCACTCCCATGAACCTGTCTTTCAGCACAATCCAGGACAGCAAGAAGACAAAGGCTTTGTTACAACAGAACAGGGCAGAGACATCCGTGGCCGTCAGCTTCTTTAAAGCCAGTAAATACAGGTAATTTGTCAAAGTCCATAGAATAGAAAAGGGAGCAGTTCTTTTAAGAAAGAGCTTCAGTGTCAGACCATCTTCACCAAAAATCCGACTGCACTCCCTAGGAAAGATAAAGAGGTTATTATGTAGGTAGCTAACAGTCACCATCTTGTCTGGCTGATTCTTTTTTTTTTCTTTTGTGGTACCCAGGATTGAACTCAGGACCTCGTGCTTGCCAGGCAGGTGCTTAGGCCACTGAACTAAATCCCGAGCATCTGGCTGATTCTTCACAGCTATTTTTAGCAGATTGCAACACTCGAGGTCATCAGACATCTGTGGGACACAGCGAACCTCATGCAGGCTTCACAGAGCTAGGCGCCCTCCTACCCAAATAGGGCAGCCATTCTGCTGTTCTGAATACCCTTGAGGAAGCCTGGAGGAGCACAGGGAAGAATACTTGCTGAAATCAGTAGCGATTGCAAGAGGTTCAAGGTTTTTCCCCAACAGGTGAACATGACAGGACGGAGATGGCTGCTACCATGTGACCCGGCCTTGGATGACTCAGAACTCTGCGTGACAGGGACTATTTCTGCGTACAAAGCCACACGCACCTTGGAGTTTTGTAATTCCTCAGACACTTATGTTTCTTCCTAATATACCTACTCACTTGACTAGTGTCTTTTCCTGCCAGTATTTTTAAGGCACAAAAATGATGAAAGTGTCTGTGATAACTAAAACTAGTAAAAACTAAGTAGGAAGCTCAAGTTGTACTTGTATAGAAGCATTGGTCATTTGGAATGACTCACCTGAATTCATTGTGTGAGAATAATCACTTCGATTAAATCTAATTAGTTTGATATCTGATTAAATTGGCTATTTAGTTCAAGAGCTCGTTTTAATCAAAATATTCAATTCAGCAATACATGGACAATACTGGAAGTGATACAGTGACAATGTCTATACTATTATTGACAGAAACAGACTGGCCAGTGAGCAAATTTACCTTTTTTTTCTCAGTTATTCATGAACATTTAAGCAAGTGTAATGTACCAGGCATTATATTTTCAAGAGTAGAGTACATCTCATGTTCAAAGCAATAAGTTACTAACATCTGAAGATACTCATAGCAGAAATTCATTACATAACTCTAGGTAGTACTGCTACTAGTTTCTCTTTCAGCTTTTCTGCTTTTGTGTACATGTGTGTGTTGTGGGGGGCAGGGGACCGAACCCAAGCCCTTTTCACTGAGCTACTTCCCCAGACACTCCCCCTAATTTGTTTTGAAACAGGGTCTCCCTATGTCCCTAAGTTGCCCACTGTGGGCTCCTACTTGTGATCCTCCTGTCTCATCTCCCAGAGTGCTGGGATTACAGGAGTGCTTGGCCACACCAGCTTTTCTTCCAGGTTTACTGAAAAGATATTATTGTGTCTCAAAGAATTGAAAATCAAAGCAATCTCATTGACTTCGCCTCTAGTTTCGCCAGCGTTCTTCTCTTGTTGACAAAGTAACCTCCCCCATGGGCGGACCACATAGAGTGAGGAGTGGTAAGGGCTTTCAGCACAGGTTTCAATACTGGGTGTCAGTAAAGGCTGCTTTCAAGTGGCTGAGGATTCTGGGAATTGTGTGTCAACATAAAAATGCACAGTGCACACACAGAGCCTCGTATTGTGGTTTTGCTTTCACAGGAGATAGAGGAAGGGAGGATTTTCATAAAGTGAAATGAGATTTCTCAAAGGTAAATTTTAAATTAACAGAGACACAACTTCGGCAAAGGGATTAAATAACTTAGAGGCAAAGCTTTCTTTAAAGTAACCCGAAATTTCTTGTGGTTATGTGAACAGGAACGTGAATGGCCGCTCTGAAACCCAACAGCCGCTGGGAACTCTGGGGCAGCATCACACTTAGGACGAGCAGCTGGGCTCCTCGAGTAGCCTGGGCACAAGGGTCATGTTCGTCCTCACAAAGGAATGTGCTCCATGAGAAAGCTGTCACATAGAGCTGGAGCTGAGTGTTGAGAGTTTATTCTGTCATCCACAATCACCGAATGCTTTTGTCAATATACTTTTACCAATAACCACAACAAAACCAATTTCTGGTGAAAGGATTTCTTTTTCTTGTCGCTGGCCCTACCCAGTAATTGCTTTTCCTACTGGGAGTCCACCACCATGTTAGTTGGAGTGCTCTCACCCAAAGTCTTGGGCTGGAGGTGAGGAATGTTCCAGGTTCACAGTCAGACCACACGAGTCTGAGGAGAAGCCCATGGCTGATGGCTGGGAGATGCCTCAGGTGTCCACTTCCTCACTAGCCTCCTTTCTTTTCCCATCTCCTCCATGGCCAGCATCCTCCTTGTTTGTCACTACTGTTGCAGAAATTAAAAATAATCTATCCAAAGGCCAGGTCACCTATGTAAAAGCTTATGCTATGTAAGCATTAAGTGTTAAGAAATGTGAACACTAAAAGATGGATTTTTATGGGAAGGACTTAAGAGTAGGTCTCTCTTTGGGATGATAAGATCAGAACTTTTGGACAAGAAGTATCAGGTGGCAAATCTTGGAATGAAG
>RJWT010046745.1:0-11409 GCA_004365215.1 Cuniculus paca | reverse complement strand
CCCCCACCCCCGCCCTGGTGCCCAGTCTCACAAGTGATTTGAGACCCACCTCTGTCGGATTAGCCCCCGGGTAAACCCACTGGCCGGGCAGGCTGGGCTCTGTGCAGGAGGGGGGAGGGCTGGAGCAGGAGGCAAAACCTCGGGTCAACTTCTCCCAGAGGGAGCTGGGACCCTTTCCCCGCCAACCCCGCCCCCCACCCTCCCGCCTCATCCTGCCCGGCTCACGAGCACCTCCTCCTGGAAGCCTTCATGGGAGGAGGAAGGCCATGTCCTGCACTCACTTTGGGCCCGAATGGCCCATCTCTACTTACCACTGCCATCTAATAGTGGCCCCTAACCACAACTGCACAACAAGGGAAACCCCATCCCCTTCTGCAGAAAGCCCCTCCCCACACCCCAAAAGCTGATTCTCCAAAGGCTAAGCATCACCTGGAGGCCAGGGCTCCCGGAGCCCACGGCCATATCTGCTGTCTAGGGGCCTCTGAAGCAGATGGCAGCTCACCTGGTAACCGGAAGCCTTGACAGTAGGGTTGTTCTCGATCTCCCACAGCCCCTCGCTGAACCCTTTCCTCTTGTTAGGCTTGCCAAACTTCTCCTTGGACTCCTCGTAAGGGAAGAGGTCTTTGGGGCCCAGGAATGCCCTGGTGAGAGATGGGAGACTGTGCTCTCAAGCCCCTTGCTGCCCCTGGGCTGCACAGCCCAATACAGAGGGGCCACGTCACCACCTCACTCCCCAGAGCAGTCCCCCCGGGGCCCTCCCAGCTGGCACCTCACTGCCCCTCACTCACGTCTCGTGGGTCCCGAAGAAAAAGACTTGATACTTGTTGGCTGTGGATTTCACGGCAGCCTCAGGCATCTCATCAATCTGGGGTGAAATGAGAGAAGTGGGTATAAGCTGGAATTCTAAGGGCTTCAGAGGCAAGAGCACAGACCTCAAAAGCAGACATTGGGTCCTCCAGAGACCACAAGACTGGTTTGTGAACCATTTTTAGCAATGAACTCTGTTCAAATTAAATCAGACATGAAACCCAGAGTCCCATCCTTTGCTTTCATAGCCAGATAAGCAACTTTCCAGGATGTCCAGGTGCCAGTCACTTTTTTTTTTGAAACAGGGACTTGCTATATAGCCCAGGCTGGCCCCCAAATTGCAATCCTCCTGACTCAGCACTGCCCAGACTAAAACCACAGCTCCAAACTCTTCTCTTTTTTCTCTCCTGCCCCACTACAATTTTCAAATGCTGATCCATACATTTCATTCCTTTTCAACACCTCATGAGCACCTGTCTTATCTCTTCCCCACAACAGCAGGGTCTGACTCTCCTCTGCCACCTTCAGTTGTTAACCAGACAGCTTACTAAACTTTTGCTTCCGTTTCCTCATCTGTAAAGAACAGGTGGCCTCTACACTTAGACCATATCAGCACAGAGCACACCTTTCAAGTATTCATGATCACCAAGCTGTCCCATGATGCTGCTCTCCATTTCCCTGCCCTTTCCATTTCTCAGTTGCTGTAACTCCTGATCAGTCTCACAGCCTCCACTCTACTATCACTTCCTCCAGAAAGCCTCCCCACCTCCTGGCCTGGCCAGCCCCACGGAGAAACCTCTCCCTGGGCACCTTTCCGTTACAGTTCCAATTTGACACTGACTCTCATTACTTAGTGGATGTCTTGTGTGGACTACCTGGCTCTTACTGACCTCCAAGGTTGGAGACCAAGTCTGTCTTTGTCCCCACACACGACAAGTACACAGTAATTGCAGAATGAACTTGTGAAACAGAGCAGACTAATCTGGCTTAAGTATAGGGGTGAAGTCAAAAAGGGCTGCCTATCTAACACCAGCTCTCATAGTAGCCCCCAAAACTTCTGAAGAACACTTTGAAAACCACCAAAGTAGTCAAACCCTCTTGTTTTACAGATGAGGAAACTGAGACCAGAAAAAAAGTGATCCGCCCAAAACAAAAGGGCAAGTTAGCAAGAGTCAGGTCTGGGACCAGATCTCCTGACTTGATCCTTTGTCCAGAGTCCTGGCCCAAGACCAGGGCTGTGGTGGAAATGGTGGGAGGTGCAGAGGTCTGAGGTCAGGAAAATGGAGAGACAGTGGCCTAGCCAGCCCCTCCCTATCATGGTCTGGAAGCTGAGGCCAGGCTGCACTGGGGGTGGGACTACAACTCCCAGCAACACTTGCAGCAGCCCCAGCAGCTTGGCTTCCAGCCGACAAAGGCCAGGTGGCCATGTTGACTGGGGCCCAAGACACGGACAGTAGAGACAGACAGGCCAGGACAGTGATTACAGAGAAAGAGACAGGGACAGAGGACCCTACTGGAGGCCTGGGGATACAAGAGAGACTGAGTTGATGGGAATGAGCCCAGACACACCCAGGAGTGGGGTTAGGCCCAGGCATGAATTCCAGGGGTATCTCTTCCCAGATTTGGGACTCTCCAGGCTTTAGGGCACCTCCTCCTTACCCCCATGGCCTCTAGGGACAGAGGTCCAGCCCCTCCCCCCAGGAAGACCCAGCACAAACTGGGCCCTCCCCACTACCAGGTGCCTGCTGGGGTGTGAGAGCAGGGGGTGGAAAGGCACGCAGCTCCCCCCACAAACAAGATCCTCGTTGCCATGACAACCCAACCCCGCCTCCAGGGCCACTCAGCAACTAGGAATGTGACCACCCCTCCCCCCAGGCCCTCTATGTGGATTGGGGAGGAAAGGACACTAACACCCCAACCCCCAAGCCTGGAGTCTAGCACCTGGGTCTCCAGAAGTGCTGGAAATCACAGCTAGGGCTGACGCTGACGGACTGGTTGAAGGGATGTGCTCTCAGAAGGCCAGTCCTTGGGGGAGAAGGGGTAGAGGCTGGATAGGACACCTGGTACCTGTCACCAGCTAGCTCTCAATCCTCCTCTCAGAGGGGTAAGCAAAAACAAAATGAAGGCCCCCAGGGCTTAGAGATCCCAGGAGACAGGGATAGGACAATAATAGCCTAGGCCCTTCCCTTGGCCTCCTGGATCTGCTCTGGCAGAACCCAGCAGGGGTGGGGGCAAAAGGGCTTATGGCTGGCTGAGAGTGCAGCGAGGAACTTTGATCTTGGCATTCTCCGTGCCCACATCTGGGCCAGGGCATTAACATGCTCAGAGTAAATGTAAGATGAAAGAGAAACTGAGGCTCAGGAAGGGAGTGGGGTGGGGGAAGGGTCAGAAATGAGACAGGTTTTCTCCAGGAAGGCAGACTGCAAAGCACCTGGCTGCCCAGCTTCCCACGGAATGTGAATTTAAGAGACGTGACTGAGCCTGAATGTTGGGCTGGGGATCTAGGAGGCCACCAGCTGCCCAGCCCCAGGGGCAGGGAGAAATAAAAGGATGGAATTAAAAATAGAATGAGACACACCAGATACACCCACCTTGCTGACTTCAGGCCACAGAAAAGATGGACCCAAACATAAGGGGCAGAGGCTAGGGCAAGGCCAGATAGGGATCTTTGAGAAAAGGGTCCTTCCAATTTCCCACCCAGACCTGGGGGAAGGGAGAAAGGGTGCTCCACCCTTCAGTACTGTGTGTTAAACCCAGGACATTCCTACTGAGCTAAATTCCCAGGCTTTGTTATTATTTCAGTCTTTATTTTTTTAATTTTTGTTTTTAGGGTCTAACTGTGTAGTTCAAATTGGCCTTGAACTTACTATGTAGCCCAGGCTGATCTCAAACTCAAGGTGATACTCCTACCTCAGCCTCAAGTGCTGGAATCACAGGCATTCGTCACTATACCCAGCTTTTAAAATTTATTTTGAGACAGGGTCTCACTAAGTTGCCCAGGCTGGGCTCCAACTTGCAATCAGAAGGCTCTCCTCCTGTAGTGGAATTATAAGCATGTGTCACCTAGCATGGCCCTCTCTTCTTCTTCTTTTTTTTTTTTTTTTGCGGAACCGGGGATCAAACTCATGACCTTGTGCTTGCCAGGCAGGCGCTTAGGCCACTGAGCTAGATCCCCAGCCCTTGTCTTTTTGAGACAGGGTCTCACTATGCTGTTCAGGCTGGCCTTGAGCTCACTTTGTAGCCCAGGTTGGTCTCGAACTCGCAATGATCCTCCTGTCTCAGCCTCCCAAGTGCTGGGATTACAGGTATGCGCCACCAGGCCCGGCTAGCCCTCTTCTTTTAGTGGAAATTCCAACCACGCAAAAGGAGGAAGAGGGCTTGGGGTACAGCTCACAAGGTTTACAAGGCCCTTGGATCAAAGCCCAACACTAGATAGAGGTATGAGGGAAAGCGATCCCCTCTGTAGGAGCATCTCTGCTCCTCAAGCTTAAAGGAAATGAAATGCTTTTTCTCATACTTTGGAAGTAAAGAGTGGTTCTTCCTAGGAAGGGAGAATATAAGGTCTCAGGGGAACCCTGTACCCCAATAGACACCTGACTCTCAGTTGGTGTCTTCATCCAGGCTGTGACTCAGAACCTGTGAGTCAGTGTTAAGTGGGTCATGGTGGGGCCCAGATGCTAGGGACCCCGCTGTAGCCCCTTTACCAGCTAACAGGAGAGGAGGCTCTGTAACCTCTTGGACCTTGCAGGATCCAGGCAGGTTTCTTCTCCACAGGCCCTGGGCCCATTGCCCCGTACACCCTCCTCTGCGTTTGAAATGACACCCCATCCTGCATGTCCTGAGGCCTCCAGAGGGGTGAGGGGGACTGAACACTGGTCCCCTGGCCTCAGACCACAAGCAGACCAGGGTCAACTCCCCAGCACTTGGGAAGGCAGAGGGAATGCTGAGCACATGTTGACTGCTATTGGGTTTTGAACACCACACCCTGGGCTGGGCCGACCTGACCCAGGAACCGGAAAATCCAGGGCAGCAGGCAGTTAGACTGTTGGGGGCCAGGAAGTGTGGCAACCCTAAGGGGCAGAGAAGAGAAGTGGGGAGGACATTGGAGGAAAGACAGGGAGGAAAAGGCCTTGGGCTGCTCAGAAGCTTTTCTGGGATTGTGAAACAGGAGAGTGAAGGGAGGAAGGAACCTGGGGGGAAAATCCTTGAGTCCTGGAGTTTAACTGTTAAGTGCTTAGAGATTCCCCAGGAAGTTGGGCAGGAGGACTGAGACAAGGAACAGAAAAAGGTTAAGATGGAGTCACACCATCCTTCCAGCCAGGTCCTCTTACCACGTGGCCCTTCAGGCTGTGCTCTCAAGCATTCGGGGTCCTTCCAGAATCCACCTATAATCCTCAACAGCAGGAACCAAGGGAGGCAAGGTCCACAAGGTAGCCTTCATTGTGGTTGAGGATTCAGCCTGCCCAGGGGGGTGCCCCTACTCGTCACCCATGTCAGGAGGGGCTGAGCCTCTCAGGCTCGGGCACTCAGAACTGAGACAAGCCCAGAGAATGGTGAGGAGACTCAGCTTTGTTCTGGAGGGGGGGTCCTCAGGAGGAGGTGTCTGGGAAGTAACACTCGAGTGCACCCCTCCTACCAAGTATCTCAGTCCAGAGACAGAGTCAGGAAAAGTGCAAGGCCTTATCTTGTTGAAATCCAAGCCTGATCTCCCCACCCCAACTCTTATTTTATCTAAAAGTTCCAGGCCTCAACTGAAGACTCTCCTTCCCTCCTGTCCTGGAGGTTCTGGGTTAAAAGAAACAGATGGCATCCCCAGTGCCAGGCACTGCCCTCCCTTAACAAATCATCAGAAACCTCAGGGTCTCCCTGACAGGGATCGCTGTGGGTGCTTCTGTGTGTCTACCCACTTTCCTCCCTCCTGATCTAGATGGGGTTCTCTGCAACCCACATTCCCACCAACACCTCCTCCCCATGGCTCAGCCCAGCCTCTGGACTTTGTCTCACCCCAGGAGGGAGAAGCAGTAGAGACCTGAGTTCAGCTCTTGCCCTGCCCACCAGGGCCTTAGCATAGGGGCCAAGACACCAGCTGAACCAAAGGGTACAGGGTAAAGTACAGGAGTGTTCACACACCACACATACATGTACACACGCAATGCTGCTTCCTCAGGCCCTTAGGAGGCCCTGGATATGGGGAGCCCTGCTCCCCACACTTCTTATTTGATCCGTGTGAAAGTTCCAGGGCCAGAGAAACTCAAGGCATGTGAGATCAGGAACACGACACTCCCCTGAGAGGGAAAGACTGGAGAAGTCTCCTGGATTTTTCTTATGGTGGCCAAACAGGCCCGATGTCCTGCAGAGGACCCAGGTGGGCCAGGGCAATTTCCGTGGCTTTCCTAAGCTAGGCCTGATGAACAGCAGCCTTACCCTGCAACCCAAAACCACGAGGCAGCCCTCTGCGCTTGTCTCTCCTTCCACCCCTTCCTACCCTTAGCTTTCCAGCTACAGGAGTCCTACACTCCAGGGGGCTGAGTCATGCCTCTCCCAACACCAAAGGCCCCTCTACACCAACTTTAGAGCAAGTTGTCAGAGGCACTGTCCCCTGAGACCTCCAGTCCACTCCAGCAACCGCACTGCCACCCCTTCCCTAACCTATTTAGTCTTTGGAGAAAGCTGATAAACACCCAGCTCAGCGCCTTGGGCCCCACCCTCCCACCTGGCCAGGTGCTAAAGGCCCTTCGGTTGGCGGGCTCGGCTCACCACATGGTGAACCGAGACGGTTCTGGCGAGAGATGTTGCGGGGGGGGGGAGTAAGATCTCAACTCGGGCTCCCCACCCCCACTAAAGCGATCTAGAGAGGGTTCCCACCCCCACGTGAAGCCCTGCGGTCCTCGGTCCCACCTTTGAGCTGGAAGCATAGGGAGGACATTTTTGTTAAAGTGAGAGACTGGTGCTAGCACATAGTTTCCAGAGCAGGAAGACCCCTTCTTTTGCCACCCCTACCTCCTTCTCGACCCTCCCAATTTTCAGACCTCGCACAAACACCCCAAACCAAAGTTTTCTAGAAGCGCACTCCGCCTCCACCCAGCCCGGATCCTCTGTAACCATTTGCCCAGGAAAAGGAGTCTGAACTGGGGGTGACGATCAGTGGAGAAACTGGGGACCTCAAGAGGGGCCCCGCGGCGCGGTGGGAGGAGCCACGCGGCCGGCCCGAACCCGCACGGCGCGCCCGGAGCCGCGGCGAGAGTGGGGGTTGGGGGCGGAACCGAGCGCGGAGCCGGCCGGGGGATCCGCGCCCCGTAGTCCGCGCCGCGCACGCGCCCGCCAGGTGCGCCCCCCGCCGCCACCGCCGTTATGTAACCGGCGGGTGGACTTAGGGCGGCGGGGAGCCGGGACCCAGGTGCCCTCCACCCGTCCGCCCGCCAGTCCGCCCTGGCCCCCAGGCGTTACGCAACCCCAGCCTGTGGGGGCCGGGGTGCGGGCCGCGCTGCTCACCCGGGCTGGCCAGTGCGGGTAGCCCTTCATCTTGGCGAACACCAGGTCCCCGCATTTGTACTCCTTCTGCCGGTTGGATCGCGACATGGCGGGGCTCCGGGCGCCCCGGGCTCCGCGTCGGGCCGGGAAGCGTGAGCCTAAGTTTGAGCGCGCGGCGGTAGCGGTGGCGGCGCCGCTCCGCTCCGGCCCGCGCGCGGCCCCCGCCTCGATGGCGGCCCCCGGCTCGAGCTCTGGCGCGGCCACGGCTGTACACCCGCGCGCCGCTCGGACGGGGCGGGCCCGGGTCCGACGACGCTCGGCGCGGTGGGTACGCGCTCGTGCAGTTGTTTGTGTTTGAAATTCAATTGCTCCCTCCTCGGCGCGAGGCCTCTTCCTCCACCCCCGCGGGTCCCACTCCTCCCTCCTTCCTCCCGGCCCGCTCCTCCCCCCCCGTGCCCCGCCCGCGGCGGTTTGATGCGCGCAGCTGCTCGACGCCCAGCGCCTGCTACAGCCCGGCGCCCAACCCTGAGCCGGTCGGCGGTGTGCGGTGACTCAGGCTCAAGCAGCCGAGCGCCGAGCGCACCGAGCGGGCTTTGTGTGCCCGCTGTCGGTGGGTGCCCGCCCGTCCGGGAGGAGCTGGCACTCGGCTGGACGGAGCGCTCCCCCCTCCGTCCCACACCACGGCTCCGCCAGGCGCTCACCACCGCGGCCCGGCGGAGCCAAGTGTGCACGTCTTGGTGCGGGGTCTCCCTACGCTCTGCTTCATCCCAGTTTGCGAGTGTTTGCTAGGCACCCGGGGTCCCTGGCAGCGTGTTAGGCGCCCGGGACGACGGGAGTGAGTACGGTGCAGGCGCAGGCGTCCACCTTAAACTACGCTGTGCTTACGGTCTGCGGCGGGAGACGTCGGGGATTCGAGCTCTACGTTGGCCTTCGCAGCCAGGAGGTGCGCGAGGGATTGTAGCACCAAGCGTGGCCACTTTTCGGGTCTTTAGACCTCACTAGCCAACGAGCTGGGCTCGACAATCAGCTCACCTCTCAAAGATGAGCGCTATTCTAGTGGCAAAAGGCTGTAGTGCGCGGAGCTCCGTGGGCGGGGGTGGTGGTGGGCTGCGAGGCCTTGCAAAGTTGGTGACTTTGAGATGGACCATAAAGAATAACTAGGATTTTGCCAAATTCGGGAAGCTTGCATTTCGGCCTTATCTTATAAGGTTATATGCTAAGAAGGGATAGATCTAGAACTTGAGCTGGGTTTCTTCTAGGCCAAATAAAACTATTGTAGTTACATGGTTGATTTGCTGTCACTGTGTCCAACTTCTAAACACCTGTAGTCTCTTAGAAACTAAAGAAGCGGAATAGATCATGTACAGATAAAAACTCCCTATGATGAATGTTATTATGTAAATCTAAAATTACCAATAAAGAAAATTTAGAGCTGGGGATATAGGTTAGATGTAGAGTACCTGCCTAGCCCATATGTGAGACCCTGGGTTTGATTCACAACCCATCATTAAATAAATAAATTCGGGGTCTTTTTGCTGTGATTCTTTTTGGGGGGAATGGGTTTTTTTTTGGAGACAGGGTCTCACTCTGTAGCCCAGGCTGAGAGGCTGGGGATTTGTCCCAGGGGCACAAGCGCCTCCCTGTCAAGTGCAAGGTCTTGTGTTCAATTCCCGGTACCAAAATAGCCTTTGTAGCCCAGGCTGACCTTGAACCCACAGTAATCCTTCTGCCTCAGCCTCCTAATGTTGGGATTACTGGTAGGCACCACCATTCCTGACTGTGTTGTGGGGTTGTCTGTTTGCTTTGTTTCTGGTACTGGGGTTTGAGCCCTGGCCTTTGCACATGTTAGGCAAAGGCTCTGTCATTCTCAGCCCATCTTTACTTTTATTTGAAGACAAGGTCTTACTGAATTGCCCAAGCTAGTGGACATGGCACACATCTGTAATCCCAGCACTTGAGAGGTTAAAGCAAGAAGATCACCTCAAGTTCAAGGCCACCCTGGGCTACATCTGCCTGAAGTACAAAGTGAGACCCTATCTCAAAATAATAAAAATAAATTGACCAAGTCGGGCCTGGTGGCACAGGCCTGTAATCCCAGCACTTGGGAGGCTGAGACAGGAGGATCCTTGAAAGTTTGAGACCAGCCTGGGCTACAAAGTGCGCTCAAGGCCAGCCTGAACAGCATAGTGAGACCCTGTCTCAAAAAGAC
Organism: Cuniculus paca; assembly: GCA_004365215.1. Lineage (NCBI taxonomy): Eukaryota > Metazoa > Chordata > Mammalia > Rodentia > Cuniculidae > Cuniculus > Cuniculus paca. The sequence goes on along the minus strand of RJWT010046745.1, from coordinate 1,922 downwards.
AAGGGCTGGGGATTTAGCTCAGTGGCCCAAGCACCTGCCTGGCAAGCTTGAGGTGAGTTCGAACCCCAGTACCAAAATAAATAAATAAATTGCCCAGGCTGGCCTTGAACTTGGAATCTTCCTGCCTCAGCCTCTGGAGTGGTAGTTGGCTTATACACATGTGCTGCTGAGCCTGGTTTGTTTTTTGATGTGTTTTTTGTTTTGATTTTTTGCGATAGGGTCTCACTACGTAGTTCACACTGGCCTCAAATTCACAGAAATCCTTGTGCCTCACCTCCCAAGTGCTGGGATTACAGGTGTATGACACCACACCTGGCTAATCTTTTTTTCCTAACTGCTGGAAAATTGAACCCAGGACCTCATATGTGCTAGGTGAGTGCTCTGCCATGGAGCTACAGCACCAGCCCTTTGTTTCTTGAGATAGTATCTGTGTCAGGCTCTACCCTAACTACTGAGCTCAAGTGATCCTCCTGCCTCAACTAGCCAAGTAGCTGAGACTATAAACGTTAATCACCACACATTTGGGTATTAAGTTACAGGATACCCAGGTCCTTGAAATTTTGCAACAAAATATGCTAGGTTTGAATAGATAAAAGGTGACCCCTGCCCCCAACCAGGGATCGAACTCACTACCTCACACTTGCCAGGCAGGCGCTTAGGCCGATGAGCTAGATCCCTGGCCCTTATCTTTTTAAGTCAGGGTCTCACTATGCTGTTCAGGCTGGCCTTGAGCTCACTTTGTAGCACAGGTTGGTCTTGAACTCACAAGGATCCTTCTGTCTCAGCCTCCCAAGTGCTGGAATTACAGGCGTGTGCCACCAGGCCTGGCCAATATGATATGTTTTAACCCTACAAGTTTCCTGATTCTATTTCAAAGCATATGCAAAATCTCCTGTAAGGAAGTGCAGGATGTAGCTAAAAGACAATGTCCACATCCTGCTGTTCACTAATCATGAGAACTTAGATAACTTCCTGAACTTTTTTTTCTGGTGGTCAGGAAAAAACCTAGGATGGAACCTAAGGTCTCCTAAAGGCTGAACAAGCACTCTAATACTGAGCTACCAATGCACAACCATCTCCTTCAACTTCCCTGTAAGATGGGGTCTATGACTGTCCTGCTACATCAGAGGTATGGAATGGCTGCTTCACTGGCAAAGGCCTACAGTTGTTCCCAAAGGTCTACATGCCAGCTAGCCATCCTTGGGGCCAATACAGTTACCAAGTCTTGCCTGTATGTCAGTGTGGCCTCAGCATAGTTACCCCTTGTGATGGGAGTCCCTCTGGCCCTAAACACCAGCACAGTGGGACATTCTGCAAGGTCCAGTTGCAGTAAAAGAGCCACTCAAGGCCTCCAGCCGTAGACTTGTGGATTTGTTTCCATAGCAAATCCAAACGTTGTAACAGAGCAACTGGATTCTAGCCACTGTTTATTTTACAATGCCTTCCGGTTTGAAATGCAGTTGGTGCAATAGTCCAGCTTGCCATGCTAATCCTATTCTTTGTCGTTAGGAGAGAATTTCATCACAAATTCTTAAAGATGTCTCAAGGGTAAGTCTGGTGTCATAACACGTTTCCAGGTCAGTATTATAAATATGCAGTCACCATGCCTGACTTCTTCCCAAAAGATATATGAATAAATAAGTGAATACATAAATAAGCAAAGTTTCAGGGCAAACATGTAGTCTTTTGTTTTGTGGTATTGGGAATTGAACTCAGGACCTTCACACTGAGCTACCTTCTTTTTCAACCCTCCTGCCTCAGCCTCCCAGAGGGCTGGGATTATGGGCATGTGTCACCATGCCAGGTTTAAGTGTGTTTTGAATTATTTTCCAATTGAGCATACTTCAATTTAGTTAAAGGGTCCTCCCAATTTCTTCACTTTGTTTGGAGCTGGTAATAATAAGGCTTCTAAACAACACTTA
>RJWT010046744.1:0-11408 GCA_004365215.1 Cuniculus paca | reverse complement strand
TTAGTCAGGGAATGAGTCAAAATTACGTAAATGCTTATGACACTGACGCCCAGGGGGTCTGGTCTTGGTGAATTCAAGCTCAGAGCTACACAGTCCGGGACCTGCAAAGCAAAAAATTACCTCTGGCTTCTCACATCCTGTGAAGGGGCACATGGACCACAACCTCTCCTCATCGCCACCCCCTCTTGGCTCTGTATCATAAAGCCCAAAATGCCAAAGCAGAAGTCCTCCTGGTGGGCAGGGAAGGGAAGGAACCAGAGAACAAAAGAGCACGGTCCTTGAGCAGATGGAAGAAGGAGAAGCCAGGAACGATCACGCAGTGGTCATCCCATCCCCACCCCCAGGGAAAGATCCATGCCGGCCTCCTTGGTGGGGAGGCCTGCGGCTTGGTCTTGTAGCTGAGCGAGCCCTTTAAAGAGCGGGGAGCCAGCGGCTGTGTTTGGCTGAAGCATCCTGGGCTGTGTATGGGGAGAACTGACGGGGAAGCACCTACAGGTGCCAGACAGGGGGGCCATTGTCACCAAGCCCCTTCTGGAGCAGGTAGGCCCTGGAGCTGAGCAAGGGCAGTGGTGACAGTGAAGAGGAAACCAATTCAAGGCCCATTTAGGTGATGAAATTGGCAGGAGATAAGGACAAGAGAGAAGCAAGTGCCACATCCGTAGACCTCCATGAAGCACCCACACTGTACCAACCACTTGGCTTGGACGCCAGGGCTGCAAATCTCGCAGAGTCGTAGTGATCAGCCAGCTCCAGCCCTCTGGCTGCGTGCTTCTGTGCCTGTGTCTCCCTTAGGTGCAAGTCAACGAAGGCTGGGCTCCATATCCAGAAGGAAGCTGCCATTTCACCCCCTCGTACCCACCTTGGATTCCCTAACTGGCCAGATATTCCCCCACTGAGCTTTAATGTGATCTCAGAATTCTCTGCGCCCTGCTGCAGAAAGGACTTGGCAGATCAGATGACGCCTATTAGCCACCCTTGGTATAGATCAATTCTGTTTCTAATCTTATCTTCCACCAGTGGGAACCGATGACTCAAAGTGGTTGAGAGGATTAAGATCCACTCGCTAAGCACCTAGCACATTGCCTGCTTCTAGAATTCAACCCATTCTACCCTCCCTCTGTGACCAGCCTTTCACATTTCAGAGTAAAACAAGGCAGACACCATAGGGTGACTGCTGCCCCACCCTCTGAGCTAGTCACCTGTGAGACACCTGTAGACACCTTTATTTTTGCAGTACTAGGGATTGAACCCAGGGCTTCACTCACGCTAGGCAAGTGCTTGACCGCCAAGTGACACCCCCATCTCTTTTTTTTTCCTTTTTTGCCCCCATCCCTTTTAATTTTATTTTGAGACTGTCTTGCTGAGTTATCCAGGCTGGCCTTGAACTTACAATCCTCTGCCTCACTCTCCTGGGTAGCTGGCATCACAGGCATGCGCCACTAAGCCTGGCAGAGAGCTGGCTACCTTTGATCCCACATACTTCTATGCAGTTATAATTGTTATTATCCTTGTATTAATTAAATGTTATATAAATTGATGAAAAGAGTCAGAAAAGAGACCAGAGCTGTTTCGTTAAAACCAAAATATTGTAAAGTCTTGATAGAAGCCACTTGTTTAAAAAAAAAAAAGTCAATCGAATTAGATGTGGGCAGGACAACTGTGAAAAACAGATAGAAATGGGAGAATATAGAAGAATTCTGCAGTCAGATTGCCTTGCAAATGTCTTTAAACTCCTGTTCAAATTTAAAGAAACTAAAACTAGAGTCCTAGACACTGCAGTACGGAGGCAGTTTATACACGAAAGCCCGTGTGGGCCCAATCTCAAAGCAGCAGCCAGGGCCTGCTGCAAAAGGTTGGCAAATGAATGTACATTTCTATGTTTAAAATTAAAATAGAATGTTTCAAGGATGAATATATCCTGTATTATGACACCCACGGTTGATGAACCAGCCAAATATGGTCTCATTGAGTGCAAGAAAGAGAGAATGTTCGCTGCAAGAGCCCCTCCCCTCCCCTCGCACTTCCTGGGACCCCAGCCCCATCTGGTGCCTGCTGCATTCTCAAGACCCCACTGTGAGTCACTGGGTGGACTGGGTTGACAGGCTGAGTCTGAAGCCTCCCAGGTCAGATCTTGCAGTAGAACAAGCATGGTCACAAACGTAGATCCTAGAGTCAGCTTGCCCAGTTTAGGATCCCAGCCCCTCTCATTTACTACCAAGGGCGCACACCTCAGTTTTCTCACCTGTGAAATGGGGTTGCAATATTTTCCATCTTACAGGATTGTTTTGAGGTTTCTGTGAGTTCACATACTGGAAGGCTGCCCAGGGTAGGCTGTTGCCTTCTGCCTTTAGGCCTTGCTAGGTGAAGGCCTTGGAGCTGCTATGTCCAAAGAAAGTGATTATAAGTTCCCACCAGGCCAGAGAGATCCAGCTGTGCCACAGAGAGACAGTGACCCATGGAGATGGCTGGCCAAATGTGAGCCCTTCCTGCTGATGCTGGGCATGCTAGGCTCACATCCCAGCCTCCTCACACCAGGTCCCTCCTCTGACTGGTGGGCTATCGATTCTTGTGCCCAAAACAAAAGGACTGGAGGACAGACTCCTGCTCTCTGTCCAAGCTGTGGCCAGTAAGGGTGACCTCCTCTTCTCTGTCTGTCTTTTGCAGTGGTTTCCAGCGACAGTGACAGTGACTCGGATCTCAGCTCTTCCAGCCTGGAGGACAGACTCCCACTCACTGGGATCAGGGACAAGAAAGGCAGCAAACCTGTGGGGGAGTCAGGTAAGCGTGGGAACTAATGGTGTTGCTTCCCAAGCCCTGGGAGCAGAGTAGCTTTGCTAGCAAGGGCCCCTGGGCTCCTCCCAAGATCCCCCATGCCATTCCCCAGCTGCAGTTTCACCTCCTGAGCAATAAGGGCCAGAAAAATAGGGACCAACTTCCCTGAACTATCCCCACTATGCCGTGAAACCACAGCGGGTCCCCAGTAAGTGCCAGCACCTCTGGGCCTCACTCCTCCGCGGCACAAGAAAGATGGAGCAAGTGGACTCTGAAGTTCTTTCTGGCTTTGACATCTCTGAGCTCACCTCTATGGAAAGGAAAAACATTTTCCTTCTCTTCAAACACATTAAGGGCCTTCCAGGAAAAGGACCAGCTTGTTTCAGTTACCTCCAGGTTAGAGCCAGAATCTGAGAGAAGTTTCAGGAAGACTGACGTTAGTGCATAATTAAAAAAAGAAACTCCTAGTAACTACCCCAAACTGGGATAAGTGCCTTGGGGTGCTGAACTCGGGCCAACACCAGGTGATGTCCTGACAGAGCTGTCCTGGCGTGGAAGGAATTCCTGTTGTGAATGGACATTTGGGCCAGGTCAGGAATAGCAAATGCCCACCCCGCAGGTCACTCCTCCCCAGTCCTGTACTTGTGGCAGACGTCACTCCTTGATCACAGTACTCTTTCCTACTGAGCTGCGATTTGACCTCGGAATCCTCCTCAGTGCAGTTTTCCAAATAGTCTGTCTCAGTTGGCAGAAATGATGTAAAAGATAAAAACTGCCCCTGGACCAGGGCTCTTCAGGCCTAAAGTGCTATTTGGAAAAGTAAAGGTTTCCAGGACAGGTTTCTCGAGCTCCTCCTCCCCTACCGTGACAGCTCTGGTCCTCTCCCTTCACATCAACTCATAGCTGTGACCAAGCAGGACCCAGAGGTGGGGGAGGAAGTGGGTGAAACGTTATAGGCGCTGCATTTACTGTGAGCCAGGCAAGGACTAATAACCGTGTTCGTGTCAGGGTTCTTCAGTGAGTAAAGACAGTAACATCTTCCTTGCAATCTCAGGTTTCCCTGAGTCACCTGAAACATAAGCCCTTCTCCCATACCCTCATTTTATGAAAGCAGGAAAAACTAATAATTGTGAGTTTTTATGGTGGTGACTTGTTATTTAATGGAGTGGCTTCGGGGCCCATTTTGATGCTTTGGTATCTCAAACAAGCAGTGGGGGAGGAGGGTCCTGCTAGAACACAGCAGGGGTCCTGCTGGAACATGACAGCTTTGTTCTGGGGTTAGACTCCAGGGGAGAGGCTGCAAGAAACCACCCACAAACACTACCATAATTCCAAAGGAAGAGATTTTAACCATCTGCTTGTGGTCGCCATTTGGATCTGGAGAGCCCAGTATGGAACCATTCAGACACACACGTGGTCTCCTACAGGTGGCAGCGTGGAATCTCCCAGAATGGGGCTCACTCGTCCACCCAGCCACCTCTCCGGGAGCCAGAGCAGCCTGGCCAGCGAGACCGGGGCAGGAGGCTCTGCAGACCCTCAGGGGGGCACCCTGACCCAGCCTGAGCCCAAGGGCCCAGGTGAGTACCACACTGTATCTTTAAGCCCACCACCATCTCCCCCTCTTCCACTTCCTCTGAGTACCCTCATCCTCTCACTCCCCCTTCCCGGACTGCAGGGTGATAGGTGACATTTTCAGTTCTCTGCATTTACTGAGTGCAGTGCTGGGTGCTGGGGAACAAAGGTCAGCCAGGCCCCAGCCAGCCAGCACTGACCAGAGAGAGGGACCCAAATGATAATGGTACTGTCTTTGTCTGCTCTCTAGCTGTAACAGTGGCCATCAGTGTCCTGTGCTTCATGAGATGTTGTCAGAGCCTTCCGCTATCTCCTTGTCCGTGGTAGGAACTCCTGCTTCGTGAACACCCACTATGTGCCAGGCAGTGCAGTCCTCACTGAGCCCCATCAGGTGCCATCCTGGGCCAGGATCAGGAGCAGCAGGGTCCATCCTTGCCCTCCAGAGCCCTGCCCCAGAGTGAGGAAGCTCAGTCAGCCCACCCAATCCAGGGCCCACCCAGCTGGAGCTGGCCCAGATCCTAGGAGGGAGATTCTGGGAACCCTGGACCCAGCCTGTCCTGACACCTCTAAGGTCAACTTATGTCCCCACTCGATGGCCATGGAAATCAAGGGGGTAATACCAGGAGTCCAAGGCTCTACTTGTCTGCTGTCCCCAGCCCTGGTCTAGCCCAGCATCATCATGCAACGACGGGGTGGGGGCTCTTATACTCACGCCAGAGCGAACCACACATTCGGGACAGGCCCCAGCCGCTCAAGGAGGAAACCCCAGCAGCTAGACTGGGCCCCTCCTGGCCAAAGATGCAGGGGCACATGTGAAGCAGGGCGGCAGCTCATCTGGCAGAGGAGCATCTCCTTCCTGTGTATACCCTGCAGCCACCCACCAGGAATGCCCCCCACTTCCTCTGTCTCCTCCCTGCCCCCGCCTGATGGTTCCCCAGAAAGCATAGGCATTTGGGAGGGAGCAGCAGAGGACTGGTCTCTAGGAAGTGGGAAGCATCTGTGGCCACAGAGTGGACTCTGTCGCCTCCCTCTAGCCCTCTCAAGTCCTCCATAGAGGACAGTTTGGAGTGAAGCAGACCCCCGCTCTTGTCCTGGCCCTGCCACCCAGAGCTGTGTGAATTGGGCAAACTACGAGGGTGAGCACGTGAACTGCAGTTTTGTAGGTCAAAAATAGGCCAAATCGGCAGCACTGTCTCTGCACGAAGTTCTGTTAGCACTGAAAGGTCCCTCATGGGGCTGTGGGGAGGGCGAGACCAGCCTCCCTATACCCTGCCTGCACTGAGGAACCTTTGGGAAATGTGCAGTAATAACAGAGAGGACGCCAAGGCCTAAGAAGCAGCATGGAGAGGACTGGCCTAGGGCACACTTCATATTGCCGTGCCCCTTGCTCCGTCCAGCATCCTGAGGTCACCAAGTTGAGGACCCTGGGTTTTGACAGGCTGACTGAAGCACAGAGGGATAGGTGGCATGCCTGTGCGCACACACAGAGCTGAGTGGTGCTGACCCAGAGCACAGGCTCCCCCTGCCCAGCACCACCTGCCCTGCTGGGTGATGGACCCGGCTTCCTTCCGCCGGGGCAGCGGCTGCAGGGACCATTCCTGGAAGGACCTGCCCCTGCCTCCATTTCCTTCCCAGAGAGGCTGAGCTGTCACTGGGGAGGGACTCCATCTCTGCTCACCTGTGGTGACCTTTTTCTCTCTCCTCCAAAGGCAAAAGACACACCTGGGGGACCCCCCGCTGCTGATGGGAGGGTCAGTGCATGGAGCCAACTTGCTGGCGGGAGACTGAAAGCAAGAGAAAGCTGGAGCCAGGCTTCCTGGACCCTCCCTGACTTGTGACTCAACAAATCAGTGTTTGGGGGCTGAGTCTAGTGCCCCCACCTAGTGCCTTTATGCACCCTTCGGTGGGAAGCCCTCCTCATCCACCACTACCCCCTCAGGCTGTGATCTTTATTTATTGTCTCTCCCATACACACACTGTCTACCCTGTGTTTTGGTGGGTCTTGGGTTGGGCTGGAAGGCTTTGGGGCCCCTCTTGTGGGGCCTCCCATCTGCACTGACGTTCTAGTAGGGACACTGCATGGGCCCTCCCTGTGTCTGTATTAATGGCAAGAGCTCTAACCCTCTTGTACTCCTCAAAGCTGAGCATGGCCCCTCAAGGACACCCAGGGCAGGTGGGATGAGAGGCAGGCACACCCTTTGCCTGTCCCTCTGCTCCCTGGGGTAGGAGCAGCGTCTGCCTTCCCAGGGCGCTGGTTCCTTGTTTGGTTTCTTTGAATCCCTCCATTGCCCTCTGGCTTTCCACTCAGCCAGGACCCATGGCTCCCCTAAGACATGAATTCACTTCTCTTCAGTAGGTTGGGTTGGGCATGAGAAACACTCAATTCAAAATGCAGCCAAGGGCCCGGGGATATGGCTCAGGGGCGTAAGTGCCTGCCTGACAAGTACAAGGTCCTGAGTTCAATTCCCAGTATCCAAAAAACAAACAAACAAACAACAACAAAATGCAGCCAAATGCTTCTAAACCTTCCCTGAAGAGAAAGCGTGCATTTGTGCATGTTGGTGTCCTCACCCTCCTGCCCTTCCTCCCCTTCCTGCCCCCCACCCCCCGGGGGGACCAGGTTCTCCAGGGGCCCTCTCTGCTCCAAACCTGTAGCTTTTTGCCCTTGCCATGTTTCTCTGGGACATGTTATACTTCAGAATTAAAACAATAAACCTTAGAATTTGCATTGAGCTAGTGTGTTGTTCAAAGGACCACAATCGCCAGGTTTCTGAGATTCAACAGAGAAGAAATGGATGGGGAAAACTGCGGTACCATTGATTTGCTGGAACCCTGCCTAAGCCTTAATAAAAGATTGAGCTATATCTGCGTGTCCTAATGGAGCTCACAAACCTAATGTTGAATGGAAAAAACAAGCCCACCTATGCAAAAACTCATCATTGTGAGTTGTACAGACTTACACATACATATGTTAAGATATATTTTAAGTGAATGAAACCTTCTGGTTACTTATAGTAGACTGAGCACATTCATAAATTCTTCTTTCCCCCAACCCCCACTGAAATGACGTAAATGAAAACGGCATAAGCCACAAAGACCGAAGGAACAGGAGAAAAGATGGCAGGGGATGAGAGATACGTGAAAAACTTTGGAAGATAATGCAGTGCACTTTGGTCAGTGTCAGCTTCCCCCAGTCCCAAAATGCCTACCAGGGAAGAACAAGCTCCTTGCTCTGCAGAATCCCCTAAATGCTCAGGACTTGAAGGCACCAGGGGTCCCTAAGGTGGAACCTCAGGGTGGGTCTGAAAATACTACTGGTTGAAAGAAGTGTTTGGAGGTGGAAGTTGGAGGTGTAGCTCAGTAGTGCAGCACTTGCCTAATGTGTACGAGGCCCTGGGTTTCATCCCATTACTGCAAAAAAAAGAAAAAAAAGTGGTAAGACTTCAGGTCCTATTGTCATCTAGTACCTGGGGGCTGCCCTGCCCTAACCTAGTAGCAGACAGGTCTGCACTGAGGGCCTCCAGTTAATGACAAAGAGTGTGTTGGGTGAAGAAGCCCAAACCTAGCTGGGTGTGGTGGCGCAGGCCTGTAATCAAAGCACTTAGGAGACTGAGGCAGGAGGATCGTTGCAAGTTCTAGACCAGCCTGGGCTGCAAAGCGAGCTCAACGCCAGCCTGAACGGTGTAGTGAGACCCTGTCTCAAAAAGACAAAAAATGCTATTGTGAAGGGTGTGGTTTCTCTTATTTCTCTCTCAGTGCGTTTGTTGTTTGTGTACAGGAATGCTGTTGATTTCTGAGTATTGACTTTGTATCCAGCTACATAACTGAATTTGGTTATGACATCCAGAAGTCTTTCTATGGAGTTTTGAGGGTCTTCTACATAGAGTATCATGTCATCTGCAAATAGTGATAATTTAACTTCTTCCTTTCCTATCTTTATTCCTTTTATTTCTGTCTCTTGTCTAATTGCTCTGGCTAATGTTTCCAGCACTATATTGAATAGGAGTGGTGATAATGGACATCCTTGTCTTGTTCTCCATTTTAGAGTGAAAGCTTTCGGTTTTTGACCATTTAATGTGATACTGGCTGTTGGTTTGTCATAGATGCCTTTTATCAGATTGAGGTAAAGACCATCTATTCCAATTTTCTGTAGGGTTCTTATCATGAATGAGTGTTGGACTTTATCAAAAGCTTTTTCTGCATCTATTGAAATGACTGTGTGATTCTTATCTTTGGCTCTATTGATATGGTGTATTACATTTATTGATTTGCGTATGTTGAACCATCTTTGCATTCCCGGGATGAATCCCACTTGGTCGTGGTGTATAATCTTGATTATTTGCTGCATTCTGTTTGCCAGTATTTTATTAAGGATTTTTGCATCGATGTTCATTAGGGAGATTGGCCGTAGTTCTCTTTTTTAGTTAGGTCTTTCACTGGTTTTGTTATTAGGGTAATACTTGCTTTCAGGAATGATTTAGGGAGACTTGCTTCCCTTTCAATTTCATTAAAGAGTTTGAGGAGTGTTGGCATTAAGTCTTCCTTGAATTTCTTGTAGAATTCAGCTGTGAATCCATCAGGACCTGGACTTTTCTTGGTTGGTAAGGTTCTAATTACATTTTCGACTTCATTAACTGAAATTGGGTTATTCAGTAGTTTTACATCTTCTTGATCCAGTTTTGGTAATTGATATGTTTCTAGAAATCTGTCCATTTCTTCTGTGTTATTGAACCTATGAGAGTTAAGATTTTCAAAGTAGGTATTGATGATCTTTTGTATTTCCACAGGGTCTGTAGTGATTTCACCCTTTTCATTCCTTATTGCATGGATTTGAGTTTTTTCTTTCTTTTTTTTAGTAAGGTCGGCTAGGGGCTTATCAATTTTATTTATTCTTTCAAAGAACCAGCTCTTTGATTCATTGATTCTTTGTATTGTTTTCTTAGTCTCAATTGCATTAATTTCTGCTCTGATCTTTATAATTTCCTCCCTTCTTTTAGCTTTGGGTTGGGCTTGCTCTTCTTTTTCTAGATGTTTGAGGTGTAACATCAGATTGTTTATTTGTGTTCGTTCCACTTTCTGGATGTGGGAATTCACCACAATAAATTTCCCTGTGAGGACTGCTTTCATTGCATCCCACAGATTCCAGAAGTCCCATTTGACCCAGCTATTCCACTTCTGGGCATATTCCCAGAAGTGAAATCATCATACCACAGTGATATATGTGCACCCATGTTTATAGCAGCACAATTTGTAATAGCCAAATCTTGGAAACAACCCAAATGCCCATCAATCAAGAAATGGATAAAAAAGATGTGGTACTTTTATACAATGGAGCACTATTCAGCTATAAGGAAGGATCACACTGAGGCTTTTATAGGTAAATGGATGCGACTTGGGACCATACTCATAAGTGAAATAAATCTAACTCACATGTGTAAACACCACATCATCTCCCTAGTGTAAGAAACTGAAAGACTCAATAAGATACAAAATCCCCAATAAATGTGGGGAAAAGGTTCTGAAGTCCAATAATGCTTTTATTCTTTGATTTGATTGGTTTAAGTCTGTTTTCTACTATTTGATTGCAGTATGTGAGAAGATATGAACAGTTTTCTTGAAGAAAACAAAGGACATTAAGGTAGCCATTGTTGATTTCTTATTGTCCGACTTGAAGGCCTGTAATGTTTTCACTCTTTTGTTTTATCTGGTTTTATATTATTTTGTTTTGCTTGAGTTTATCATATGTGAATGTATGAACAATCATTTTGAAGAAAACAAGAGACACTAGGGTAGCCATTGTTAATCTCCTGTTTTGAAGACCTGTATTGCTTGCAGTGTTCTGTTCTGAAATGCTTTGTTGTGTTTAACTCTGTTCTGTTCTGTTTTGTTTTGTTTTATTTTCTTTAAAAGAAAAAGAAAATAATAAAAACAAACAAAAAAAACCCACAACACCCCCCCCCAAAGCCCAAAGCCCAAGCCTAGCCAAAGAGTGGAGTGAGGATCCCATAGAAACTTGGGATGGTCCGTGAAGAAACCCCTGGCCCTCTTTGCCTAACTGCAGTCCACCCACCTCAAGGAGGGACATAATTGAATTTCTCTGTGGGAAACTGATCACAGAGAACAGGGTGGATCCTGACATTGATGATTACACAGACGCTGGGTCTCTGTCCAGTCACCACTCAGAGGCCTCCTTCCTGCCTGTGACCAAGGCTACCTGTTGCCTGGTCAGTGTCCCTCATAGTGGGACAAAGGCATCCAATAGCAAACCGACTCCAATAACAGAAAACAGACTTTGCTACACAGAAGAAGGGACTCAGGAATGGCCTCTGAATGTAGCGCCCCCAGGAGACAAGAAAACAGCATGTTATTTTTAAAAAGAAAGTGCTCTTGAAAATTAAAAACACAATAGCAGAAATCGTAAAGTGTGTGAGTACAGACAGAAGATGAAAGGAGAAAAAAAATCCCTCAGAAAGTAAAACACAAAAGCAGAGATAGAAAAGTGGAAAAAAGCCAAGATCATCGGGCAACAAAAAGGCACAATGAATACAGAAAGTCCAACTTCCTATTACAGTAAACTCAAACCAAGAAGCAGAAAGCAGAGAAGAACCGCTGAAGAAGTGGCACAAGAGTATTTCCTAGATAGGCATTAAGTTGGCAGTTAGGAGCAAAAAGTTCTAGAGTTTTATTGTGCAGTACGGTGACTGTACACAATAGTAATGTATGGTTTATTTCAAAAAGCGAGACAAAAGAATTTCAAATGTTTTCACCATAAAGAAATGATAACTAAGCCGGGCCTGGTGGCATGCACCTGTAATCCCAGCACTTGGGAGGCTGAGACAGGAGGATCATTGCAAGTTCGAGATGAGCCTGGGCTACAAAGTGAGCTCAAGGTCGATCTGAGCGGCATAGTGAGACCCTGTCTCAAAAAGACAAGGGCTAGGAGGAGCTAAAGATGGCGGAACAGTAAGCAGCAGAGTAAACAGTCTCTCTGAGAGAAACAGTTCAGATGCTGGAATATAACATCATGGAGAGGACAAGAAGGAAGGAAGTGGGTCCCCTGGACC
>RJWT010046743.1:0-11416 GCA_004365215.1 Cuniculus paca | reverse complement strand
TCTCTTCGCATGTGGAAGATTTATCTCTAGTTGAGTTATATGTTAGGGAAATTCTTTAAAGTCCTAGCTCCTAGAGGAACAACCTCTATATGGAAGGCACTAAGAAAGATTCCTGATGATTATTACTTAGAACTAAGAGGATAAAATCTGCAGCATATATTTCATGCCCTCAACTCTGTGTGGTTTCATCCAAAATTAATAGGCCTTCTGCAGGCATAAGTAAATACAGTGACAGTGGTCATTCTATTATGACCATGCTGATTTTTGTGGAGAACTGGTCTGACACTGCAATCAGAGGCACATGTGAGTATGAGGATTAACATAACTTTAAGAACCTTAAAATAACTAAGTGATCTTGGGTTTCCTTCTTAGTAAGTAAAGGATGATTAAATTAAACTCAGGATAAGAATGGAACTCTTAGAATTTTAACTCCACTAATGGTGACCTCAGATACCTTCCTGTCACCTAGACTACCCATTCCTGGCCAGGACCGAGAGGCACACTTTTAGTATTGGAGAGGTTGAGCCATTGTCCCCATGAGATGTACTTGGTGTTCAGATTGAGTTTGACATCTGTGACATCCAAAAATGACAGTGACTGTGGATTTGAAAGACCAACAGCTGCACAGGATGGATTTGAACTGGAACATGCAGCCTCTCCTTCCTTCCCTCCATCTTCACCTTGGAGCTTATAATCCTCTGGGAGAAGCATCTTCAGAAATATTAGTTGCTAAATTCTAGCTTATCAGTGTAGTTAGTCTTTATCAGTTTGAATAAATTAAACTTAGCACTGATTACACAAGTGTTGTTCTCTTGGTTCCAAATACAAACATGACCTCAGTGGACAACTCAGGAAATGCTTATCAGAAATGCCTGGCCAGTCAGTTCTTTCTGTATTGGAGCAATTAATATGCAAAATCTCTCAAGCAATTCCTTCTCAAGTGGTTTAAGCAGACTCCTGGAAATCATGCTTACAGTTTCACCTTGTTTACCCAAGCCTGTTCCAGTCTCTAAAAACTCAGTTACAGCCCAGGTTAAGCTCCACAGCCTGGATCCTGGTTGCAATGTTCACTTTTTCTGTGTTCATAGGCTATATGACCCATTGCCAGGAGACAGGTACAGCAAAGCCAAGGCACCTGGCTTTTGAGCCATCTCAGGGCTTCTCTCCATTCCAAGTACCTTGCAAACTGGCTCTGTGACACTCCAGACCCCTTACTTTAAATGTGTTCCCGGTGTGGTTACAGTACTTGCCAACTTTGGTCTGTCTGACTCAAATAGAAATCTTGTGAACATCAGACTCCGGTGCAATAGATTTGGAATGAAAGTCACTGGTGCTACTAGTCCAGGGACCATGCATGAAGGCATTAAAATGCATGAATCCCTAAAAAGTAATGCCTGAACCTTTACTAATTAGAAATCACATCTGCAGCACTGATCACCCCCAGAAGATCCAACTCATGAGGGTGCTCTGAGTACCCAGTGTGTGACGTGCCCCACCATGTTTCATGAGTGTCCTTGGTCTGTCCCTCCTCGCCTCCTGCTCTACCCCCAGAGACAAAGAAGAAGAGTGTAGCTTCGCTTTCCTTATTCCCTGTCTTGGTCAACAACTTCAACACCTTTACACTCTTCCAAGATAGACGGTGCATTCTTCTCCTCTCCTTAACCTCTCCTTCATCTATCCTGCCCCAGACATCTGTTACTTGGCCCATGGCCCTGTGGATGGTGATGCTCCTGTGTGTGGATGGTAACGCTCCTGCTTGTGGATGATGGTTTGTGTGTGAATGATGACCACCCTATGTATAGATGAAACTCCTGTGGGTGACGGCTACGCGAGGTGCCCATCTGCACCTTTTCTTCCCCAGACACCCCTTTTTCATCTCCCCCTTCCCCAGCATGTCGAATCTGTTTACACTCATCATCTCCTGCCTAAGTTCTTCCAATAAATGCAAGAGTCCTCTCTCTTCTGTCTAAGCACTGTCATGAATGCATGAGTGAAATTTTATCACTACCCTTCCTCAAAACCTTCTGCGGTTCCCAGTGGCCAAAACTCTTGCACATGAGGTCAGCTTGATGACTGGTGTACCCCCCAGTCACACCTGATAGTGCCACCACGCTAGGAAATGTACATGTTAGTGAATAAGGCACACACCGGAAGTGCTTCCTTGCCCTCAAGTTTTTCTTCAGCTATTTCCAACATGCCTTCGTAGAACCTAAAAGATCTACTCCCTTTCAGAGACTCTCCCTAAATTTCACTTTTGCATGGAGCCGTCACAGCTCCAACACCCACTCCCAGTCACGGGGCACCATCCCACTCACCTGTTCACTCTGGCATTTTTAGCATCTTTTTAATCATACAAATATGGTTCATTTAAGTTCTTTGTATGGGCTTTCACATTTTAGATGAAAAAATGTAATAGTCTTTGTACCTCCTAAATCAGCCAGCATAGGATCTTATTTATGATAGATGCTTAATAAATGTTTAATCCATTTGTCAACTGAATTTGTGTGTTTGTGTGTGTGTGTGTGTGTGTTTGTGCATGTTTTATTTTGAGTTCTTTTCTCAAGAGTAGATTTTGTGAAAGGTGGTGGGAAGATGAAAGTACACCACTTGATAAATGAATAAAAGAGAGAGCAAGGGTTCTGGAATAGCTGATATCAGATATACCTGAAACATGGCTTCATCTGGGATTCAACTTTAGAAGTAATAGGGACCTCATAATAAAGCGCTATCCCTTCCTCCCCACTTCCACTGAATGCTCCTATCATGATTCCTCTGCCTCTTTGGAAGATGTTCTCTTAGATGTCAGTTTTTTGTAATTTGTAATTACCTTGATACCTGAAAGACAATTTCCATAAGAATATGAGACAAAATCTGTATCTCTACCATCAAGGTACTAAATCCATTACCACGGACTCTTTGAGGTTAGGATGTTCAAATACCCCAAGTATTTGGAAGCTGTGAGGCTTAGCCCCTTGGTTCTGATGCATCAGAACTATATCTTGTGTTTCAGTCACACTGTTGTATATTAATGGAAAAATGCTATCAGTATTTACTGTCATAGTCACTTTCTTCCTCACTGAGACAAATAACCCAACACCTGCAACCTAAAGGAGGAGAAGTTCATTTGCACTGGTGTTTTCAGTCCCTGGTAGGCTGACTCCAAGGCAGGATGCACGGTGAAAGGGCCTGCATGGAGGAGAGCTGCTCAGTTCATGGAGGCCAAGTAGCAGAGAGAACTGAGGAGCCAAAGAAGGTGATGAGCCCTTCCAGGTCACACTTGCGGTGAGCCACGTCTTAACAACATATTCAGCCCTGGACTCATCAGTAGCCAGTCCACTAACAGAAGAAGCTCCCCGCATCCAGTAACCTCCTAGAGCCCCACCTCTGACACAGGACGCTTTGAGAGGGAGGCATTCCCCATCGAAACCTTAACGATTGACCCAGCATTAACATAGCTATAGCCATGCCTGCTGGAAATGAGATATAAGAATTAACATCCAAAGAATCAGTAATAACCTTTATCCACAGGCTTTTGTCCTTATGGTATTAAAGGAAAAACAATGAAGATACTGTGCTTTGTCGCTGTGTTCTTTGAGTGAGGCTTGTATATATCAACAAGCTGGAATATTAACTTGGAAAAGAGCAAGCCACGGGCAAGAACCTTCTGCCTGCTCTCGGAGGTGCACTTGGGTTCTCGAAAGGAATGCAGGAAGCTTCCACCAGTCCCTGCCCAGTGACCTCCCCAAACCTTGATTTTTCTTGGGTATGTTTTCTCTCCTCTTTCCTTCTCTTGGCACTGCTTAAAGTCAGAAGCTTTATAAACCAGCTTATAAAATCTGTGAATCTTGTCCTGGGAGAGAAAAAAGAGCCTTAAAAATCTAAAGTTTACATGAAAGCTTGTGGGCTTCAGATCAGATGTTAGTTCTGTGGATGATTTTTACGGCACTTTCCACAGTGACTGCTACACTATTTTGCATTACTGCCATTACTGTCCTGGGAAGGGTATTTACCCCAAAGAACCCAAACTGGAATCCCAAGGAGATGGTCCCTCTGCTGTGTGCTTTTGTAACACTATTTGTAATAGCCCAAGTGTGCTCACACAGAAGGACAATGCTTTAAAAAAAATGGTGTCGATGTACACAAGAATATTACCGAGCCTTTAGAAAAGGAGATCCTGCCTTATACAACCAAAACAAATGCTCATGGAGGACACTGCACAGAGCAATGGAGCCAGTCCCAGAGGGCAGATCCTGCATGACCCCATTTGTAAGAGGGATCTAATGTGGTCAAACTCATGGGAGCAAAGACAGAGCTGTGGCTGCCAAGGTGACATGAAGGGGAGTAGGAGGGGCCGACAGATGGGTGGAGCCCTTCCATTACATGGAGCAAGAAAGTTCAAGGTCTCCTGGGATGTGTTCTGATCACAGTTACACTAAAGATGCTTACAAATGAATAAAGAAAATAAGGCCAATTTGAAATGAGAATGCTTGACCTCAAGACCTAGGCAAGACAGGATTTGAAATCTGCCTGTACCGATCATGAGGTGTGTGACTTTGCCACCATACTTAACTGGTCTGACCTCAGTTCCCATGTCTGTAAGTGGACATAACCATGTCCAATTTTCATCATTGTCACAGGAACTGTACACACTGCAGCAGAGCGTGGCACTGGGCAGGAACCCAAAACCTGCAACTACTCTTTTGTGGTTTGTTCTCTAATTTTACATCATTGAATTTCAGTTTCTACCCCAGTAAAAGGAAGGATTGGACTAGATTATATGTTGAGGGGGTGGTCCAAAGACTGCTGTGTAGAGGTTATAACCTACTACCGTACATTCAAATGATGCTGAAAGCTTTTAATGAACGCCATCAGTTCCATCAAAGAAATCATTAGGGAAGAAGTGAAACCTGCTGTTTAATTTAAATGTTACTGTGCATATGGTTTATGACAATGGCCTGGTGTCCAGTACATAGTAGATACTAAAGAAACATTTGTTTAATTATTAAAATAACTAAATCAATCATAGCTGCAAGATGTAGGTGACACATTTAAGGGAGATTGAAGGGAGATAATGCAGTGTCAATTTAGAAGGGAAACATTTGAGGAAAGCAGTAAAAGATTTGAAAAAAGCAGTAAAAGATAGTGAAATATTTTGAGCCAGAACAGCAGAAAGTTCCTACCACGTGGCCCAAGGGAGAAGTTACAGGACATTGCCACAGCAACAGAGGAAACATCTTTCAAGGGATGTAGCATTGGGCTTCTGGGACCTGTGTTGACATTTCTTTCAGTCTTTATAGTCAAGGTCAGTGTCTAGTCTAAGAAGGGCTCTGAGACCCTGGTTGAAATCTGATTGAGGAGTGGTCCCTGTCACTCGGTAATCTGTTGTTGCTCAATAAAAAAATCATCTTGCTATTTCTGAATACTAAACAGAGGATATAGAAAAAATGAATACAAGAAATTATGTCATCAAAGAATGGTTTTATTGGCAAACACATCTCTGTGATGATTAATGAGTTGGAAAATTGTAAGATGCCTGCCTTAATCACTTTTACAAATTAATTGTGTTTTGCAGCATGGTTAAGGATTTTGATTGCATTGTTTAAAGCCAAGTTTGGGAAAAAAAAAAACATTGAGTGTGAGTTTATTTTCACTTCAAAATTCAAGAAGCAGATTAGCCAAGTTTCTCAAAAAGGTACTGATGGAATTTCTCAACTGCATACAAATGGGCCCAAGGGTGGATAAAAATCAGAGTTAAACCCAGAAACTAACAGTCAAAGAAAACAAGGCAATGGGCTCTTCTCTTGCAACTGTGGACTCTTTATAACTTTTGTTTTATGGCTTTTTATTTCAATTATCTTCCTATGGGAAGAAAATAATCAAATTTTCCTACCTATGTGGGCACATACTATATATAACAGTGTTTATGTTCCTCCCTAAGAGAGTGTAGAAAGAATATTCCTACTGTTCTCTCCCATCTTTAGCCATGATGAGAAGCTGGGGTATCTCAGGCCTAGGATCTCACTTGGTGTTTATTTCAACTCACACAAGTAGCATGACCCTTCCCAGTGGAACTGGGGTCACATTGGGTCCATGTGGAGAGCCCAGCATGCTTTTTTAAAGCCTAGTGACTAAGATTATTAATCCTATCCACTCCATCATTTCCTTTCTTCATGTCATGTGACATATTTGCAGGATCTGGAAGTAGGCTGTAGATATCTTTGGAAGCCCTGTGGTCTGTCTAACCCTCGTGAATGTGTGCGACATGAAATGATTTCCTTGCCAGGCCCGGTGAGGACCATCTCTCGTTGAACTCTGCCCTGAACCTATGAGAGATGACAGTAAGAGGTTGATAAGTGAGCCAAGAACTGGATTAAGAGTCAGCATAGACTCTAGTCAGCATAGACCCAGTTGTCAGGTGACACCTGTGTGACCTTAGGTCACCCCCTGACCGCCTCCCATGCTCCTCACCTGTGAACTGAAGGCTTCTGTTAGGCCATCTCCATAATCTTACCCAAAGACCTCCAAGCTTGAGAGATCTGTTTGCATGAGGTGAAGGTCACAGATAGCCAATTACTTCAGTGGATTATTACCTTCTTGTTGGTTTATTTTATCATGGATGCCCTGGGAGTCTTCTGCACATTTAAAGTTCATTATTTCTACATTGCATAGTTTAATGCAGATGAATCCCAATGTGCAGTGTCTGATGGATAGATTACTGTTTCCAAAGCAGATGAACAGACCAACTCTGTATATCTTCCTGGCTCCTTCAGAAGAAGTCACTGAGTTGCCTCAGGGCTGATGATCAGGATCGGGTGTGCAGTCTAACAGACTGTCACAGTCCACCTTGGATTCCTTCTAGAAATCAATGACACACTTTTTCTTTATCATATGAAGCACTCTACAACCCTGTGCAGAAATTAGATACTCCCAAAAAGTATCTATAAAAGTATATGTAAATATTACAGCCCAACATTCCTACACGTGCAGGCAAGTGCTACACCCCTGAGCAGTCCCTTCTGTAGTTCAGTGACAGATTTAAACTGTGCCTGTGCCCATGCTCTGGGCACATCTCTCATGTGTGGGAGCATGGCCTGGTCCCTGTGTGGGCTTGTAGCTACTCAATACAACCAGAAGTGTAGCAGCCTCTGGGGACTGGAATCTCTTCCTCTTTGTTTATAGGCTAGCTTGGGAAAAAACGCATATATTCTCAAGTGTTTTAAACTGATGGGCAATGAGTTTGAAAATTCTAGAGCTAAAAGGTAAGATTTTAGTATAAAAGACTTAGAGGCAAATTTAAGATTAGATTTGACTTCTTTGCTACTATAGAACACAGCAAATGCCAAAGGGATTATGTGAGATGTGATTTTTCTATCTGATCTTACCGAGACACTCACTGGAACTGTCATACCACTTTAGCTGTTTGTGTAGAGTCTCTTCAGTGAGTGGCTGTCCAACCAGGAGCTTGGTGAGATGCCTTGATACAACAAAAGAAAGTTTACGGATCTAACATTTTGTCTTTTCATTGAGTAGAGAATAGAAAAATCAGCCAATTCTAGAACTATTCAGTTCTACATTTGAAAGATAATTCTTACAGCACACACTTTTGGTTGCTTATGTAGTTGAGGAGCTGCTTAATACAAATAATCACATGGGAATTTGGGGAACTCTAGTGATGAATATAACTGACGTGACTCAGAGGAGGTGGCAGCTCTGAGACGAAAAAAGATGTGTGGGAAACCCCACATTAACTTGATGTTTATTATATTATGTTGACCCTAGTGCTATGATGAGCATGCCAGAGTTCCTAGGGTCATTTGGCTTGGACCCATTGGGGAGCTCTCCGTAGTGCATGGTGCCTGGGTTGTAGGATTCAGCCTGCACAGCATTTGTCTAGGGATTTGCACCAGTGAGGAATGTCACTGGGTTAAGGACTGGCCACTGTGGTGGCTGAGTCACTGTTGAAAGGGTGTGTTGGAATGATATAAAACCCTGAGAGATGATGACTTTTGATAAACATCAGCATGTGGCTTATTTGATATGCTTCAGAAAAATGGAGCCAAAAATTATTCAAAAAAAAAGTAAGCATCAAGCACAAAACTCCAAAAGAATCACTTGAACGTTGAATATGTTTGCTTAGACAATGATTGGGCCAGTTTTCTGATCCTCCAAGTTACCACTTCCGGCAGCACTCTTTAACAGTGGTCCAGGGAGAAGAGGTTATTTTAATCAGAGTAATTTTGATAAGCATTTCTATGAACATAAAAATAGTAACCAAGATCATGAAAATTGTAATGTCATAAGCAATTTTTGTTGCAATCACATTTTCATTTGTTGTTTTTTGTTCCCTGCTTCTGTTGAGAAATATGCAAGTATTACTGTCTCTGTTGTCTGTATCCAAAATTAGGAGTAAACATTGTTTTGCGTTCATTAAATTCTTTTGGAAAACTTGAGATTAAGTGAAATTCACATGCTAGTAACAAAAGTTGGTGAGAAATAAAATTAAGACATCTCTTGGCTTTATTTGTTACTGAGATATTAATGTATGCACCCTCTTTATTCTGTAGGGTTTCTTTTTTATTTCTCTCATAAAAATAAAGTCACTTTCAGGAGTTTATATTGCACCCGAGAGTATAGTGATTTGAAAGCAAACTTCAGCCTTCAGAAGTGGCCAGACTTGGCGAAAGCATGACCTTCAACCTAATAATGTACAGTAATCTTGGCAAAAGCTGTTGTAGACGTTTAAATATTTTCATGTGCAATTTAGACATTGTAGGGCCAGGGATCTAGCTCAGTGGCATAAATGCCCGCCTGGCAAATGCGAGGCCTTAAGTTTGAACCCCAGTACCAAAAAAAAAAAAAAGACAAGAAAATTTTGACAATTTAGACATTGTCCATCATTGCGCACTAATGTCAATGCTTTTATCTCTTGTCTCTTCTGTGAGGCATGGATATGCATGTCTGTGTCTTCAACTACAAGATGTTCAAGGAAGGAAACTCCTTTACCATCATCCCTGGAGCTTTCAGGGCCTCTGCTGGGTGCTAGGATAACCTGATAGCCAGGAAAAGCTAATTTTTAAGGCTGACTCCTGGAGAACTGATATGCACTTTCTTGTCCAAGACTAAGCCAGTAATATATTTCATAATACAGTGTGCCTTAGGTATCAGTGGTGTGGGAGCTCTGAGGTTTTTAGTCTACATTATTAGCATTTTGAACTTCATATGGATACTGTAGCCAAGTAACTTCATGTACAAGAGACCTAAAGGTACTGATAGCTCTGTGTTCTGAAGTCTGCATAAGATAGGACAGATCTGGCAGATGAAGGAGGAAGTTAAAAATCTGGCATAACTTCTGGTGAAAGGTTTTTATGAAAATTGAAAGGTGAAAATTCCTCACAGAATTTCATAAAATACTTCAATGCTGTTTTAAAGAAATTTTGAAAAGTCAGAAAGAGAAAGATCAAATCTAAATTCTGCTTGATTCTGAAGTCCCCCTTTTAGCATAGCATATGTAAACCGAGTTAGACCTCTCATCACGCTGTGAGATGCTCAGGGATACAGTGCATGTTGACGGGATAGGGAACTCTCAGGAATGTCCACTTTCTGGACGCATGTAGTCATGGAGTGCCTAACTCAGAGGCCCAGGGCCTGGCCATAGGTTCCCTCTGCTGCTTTGTATCTATGTGACCTTAAATGAGTCCCCCAACCTCTCTGAACCTCAGCTTCTTAACCTATAAAACAAGGTAAAGCCTATCTTGCTCAAATCTAATTTGGTCCTTGCTCTGCTCAGATGAAATGAGCTCTGGGTAGTCACTTCAAGCAGGTCAGAGGCACTCAAGTGTGAGCAATGCCAAGTCTAAATTCATGGCCACTTCTGGGACACTCTAAGCACATAGCTGGCCTGGACGCATTCCTGCTGTCACTGCCTGTCCCTTGAGAGGTCCTCGGGTCTCTGTTTCCTAAATGCTGGGGGTGGGGTGTCAGGATAGGAATCACTGCTAAAGAGCCTCATTTTTAAGGACAGCACATAATCCGACCCCCTTTGGAATGTATCTAAGGCACTTCATAAAGCTCATAGCAGGGGCTCAAGTTAGTTGTCACAACCTTGTTGTCACAGCACTGCAGGTCACATGACCAAATCAGGAAGAATGTCTCTGTCTTAGTTGAACACATAGAAACACACGCCTGTCTCTGAGTTGTCACACAAAACAGCATACAGCTCTCTCCCGGAGTCCAAGGGTTGGGGCCAAACAAGGCACAACAGGGCAGAGGAGGCCAAGCAGCACCCATGTCTTGGCCCTATCCCCAGGTGAGGGTCAGGCAGACTGCAGTCCATTCGGGCAGTGCTGTGGGCTGGCCACAGAACCGTCCCTTAGCATGGTGGCCACCAGCCCACAGGGAACCTGGCTGGCTCTTTCTTCTTTCTGGACCTCAGGCCTCCCTCCTTCCTGGAGGGTCTGAAGCACACAGTCATGGCACCTGCCATGTCACCGATCAGATGGCTCTTTCACCACCTTTCCCGGCTCCGGGCCTCAAAGCTGGCAGCTTCTTTTCCTGGGGTGCTCTCAGCATCTCTTGTGCAAGTTGCTTTCTCTCCTCCATCTGCACATTTCTACACGGGCACTGCCACTCATCTCTCCTCTTTCCCTGGAGCAGACAGCACTGCGACAGACGCGAGGCCTCGCTTGACGATGCAGTCAATGGGGAGGCTCCGAGCTGTGGGAGCGCTGGCTTCAACCTCTAGGCTCAGACGTGAGCAGAACCCCGCATCTGTGAGGCTTACCCCAACACACTTGCATCCTGCAGAGTGGAGGCCAGAAATCTGAGACTACATGGCTGTGTGATCAGCCCTGGGCAATGCTGGTCATCCACTGTGTCCTCCCCTTATGTCATCCCATAGGGGACCACAGACAGCAATCTCTTCTCCTTACAAGGGCACTAACCCCATTCAGCAGGCTCCACCTCATGAACTAATCACACCTAAGGCCCCCTCTCATACCATCGCCTCAGAGGTGAGGGTCCACACCCATGAATTTAAGGAGACACACTCGGCCCATTGCACTTTTACACAGGGACAACAGAAATGTGCTTTGCTGGTGTCTTCATGCCACAGCACACTCACAGCCAAGAGTACTAATTGTCTGCCCTCTACTGGGCATGTTCTGAGGCTCCTTTTACGTCCTTCATTCACAAGTTAGCAGTGCACGGGTGAGAGAGTCTCACAGATGAAAACACCGGGAACCCGTGATCTGGTGTCCGGTCACAAACGAGGGGCAGACACATATCTAGGTATGTGGAACTCCTGGGCCCAGGCGCCTCTGAGTGTGGCCTGTTACTGAGTTAAAACCTCTTCCACTGGGAAGCAAAGATCACATGCCGTACTTTGGAAAGCGTCACAAGGCTTGGTGGCACCTGGCTG